>NMRA01001136.1:0-50623 GCA_002633005.1 Phoronis australis | reverse complement strand
CCTGCAATTTAAATTACGCTCGTAATTACGAGCGTAATTTTACGGCGACACTTTCCCCTCAACGGCCCACCATAGTATGGTAGTGTCAATCGCCTTGCATTGTCTGCTAGAGGCGTTCACCTTTCGTGAATAGTAGGTCATCAGTGATTCATAATAACGATACACCTATAGCTTCAAGAAAATATGATAAATTCGCTTGGAATAAGCGTTACTGGATACAGGCAAGATGGCCGCATACACATTTATAACCATGAATGAGACTGCCTTTGTTGTCAACATAATAAGGGATCTTGCAATTTTCATTTTGCTGGAAGCTGTTATATGTCTACATCAGGCGCCGGGTCAAATCGTTTTCTCGAAATGGAACTCGAGATTATTTTTGGCATTCATTTTCCATTCTACTTCTCTCTTAATAAACCTTAGATTCGAACTTCAGTCTCGAATAAATACTCGAACTTTTAGTCGTAATGTCGGGTCATTAAGTGCAAACTAGGAATTGACGGTTAACCACGTAAGCCAATATGTACGCAAGCCTAAATTACAGTTGAGTAGAATCGAAAATATAATGGAAATTTTCAAAAATATACTTTTATTGTGACTAAAAAGATTAGACCCTCGTCGGGCCCAGGTCACTCGGCAGTACCACGTATTGATAATCGCGATTGTCACAAATACTGTATTAAAATAACCACAGGCACAAGAAAATAAATTTCCTTGCCTCCAAATCAAATTGGTTGTAAATACTTGTCATGAGACATCAAACCACTTTTCAAATTTCGTACAGCCTGGCCACAATGGGATTGCCGTCACGATCAGCTGTCAACCTTTTTTATAATGTTTATTACGAAATCTTCGATACAATGGATATACATAACCCAGAAAGCGCCAAGAGGTATTATATCTGGGTTAAAAAAGTACAAAGAAATCTATATACAATTATTTTACACAAATACATAAATTAACATTTCATATTAGTAGATGGGCGGAACCCAAGTAGGCCTACTCGTGTATAACGGGGGTATTATCAGTTAAACTGCAGAACGATTATTGATGGATGGGATAGTCTTCTTCAAGTTATTATTGTTGGATGGGAAAGACTTCTTGATATTATTACTGTTGGATGAGATAGTCTTCCTGAAGTCATTAGCTTTGACCAGTGTTTAACAAAATCTGTTGTTTTTGTTATTTCATTGCAAATCATCATTTGTTGCTGTCGTCTGCCAGACATTCCCTGAAGGCAGGTGAGTTTACCAATTAAATACATGGGCGGCGCAGCACTATGGTGTGCCGCCCATTAAATACTCTTCAAATGCTCTATCATTTATCAAGTGGGATTTAATGACTCCGCCAGCATAGCGCGCTCAGACTGCGACCGCGGGAGCATCAGCCGGTTCGCTCCGCGCTGGGGCTAATCTATGAAAATTACTTCGTCTCGCACCCATTAAAAATTCAACATCGTTTGATTCTCATTGTAACCGCCTATGACAGGGAAGAACTAACAAGCAAAATACTGACATAGACCGTGCTGATGGCGGATCTATGGTGTCTCCATGGGAGGGGCAGCAGTTTCGAAGCCAAAATGTCTGCGTGAAGCCCCAAGAAGAGCATGCTGGCGCAGCTTCTAATTGGAGGAGACTAAATCTGCCTACGATACATTTAGTGAATAGAAGAAGTTTATATTCAATTAAGTTACGTTGATGGCCAACTTTCACAAATAGTGTTTGTCATTACAATTGTCTGAAGCGAGATTTCATGAGCACAACACAATGAATGGAAATCAAAGTGTTTATACTAAGTCAAGGTACCTAAACTACACGGTCAACGGACTCATAAACACCGTGACGACTCACGGACCTGTAAACACCGTCCACTGACTCACAAACACGGGAATGGACTCACAAAACACGATCCACGCACCCAAATACAAGGGACACGGACTCATATTCACGAGGAAACACTGTTAACGGAACGCCAAACACGGTTTACAGACAAAATGAAGATGTCAGCTGACCCAGAAAGCCAATGAGTCCGTGACCCGTGTTTGGCGGTTCGTTAACCGTGTTTCCTCGTGACTATAAGTCCGTGTCCCGTGTATTTGGGTGCGTGGGTCGTGTTTTGTGAGTCCGTTCCCTTGTTTGTGAGTCAGTGGACGGTGTTTGCAGGTCTGTGAGTCGTGTTCATGCGTCCGTGCCCCTGTTTATGAGTCCGTTGACGGTGTAGTTTAGGTACCTTGAAAGTCGTGTGACGTGATTACTGCACGTGCACGTTCTGTAAATATATTTCAATGCGAGAAAAGCAAGATCTCGCGAGATCCGGCGAATGTTGTGCAAGTATGCTCGGCAGCTTACAGACCCGTCCTAGCAAAATGGAAACCAGTGTTGGTTTCTGACGGGGCGAGGTAGTGTAAAATAAGTTTGACAAGCTTAACAGAAGAATTAAACGGAAATGTACAAAAGATACTGCTAATAAAGTGTATTAAATGAAAATTGATAACCCCATGTTTTTTTTTGAAATTTCACATAATCTTGCTCCAAAATACTAAGAAATCAATCCCAACAAACGTTTATGCTAAAACTGATCAAGTTATTGTGGAAACGAATTTTGTGCTCTCCAAGTAGGAATAAGGCTTCAACGCTTAATGAATGTTAATTTCTATTTTTCCCTGTTTGATTAATAGTCATCAAGTTTCGGTTAGTAAAAATTTTCTTGAAAACTTAATTTTGTTCAGTACATTTGATCGTACTCGCTTTTGAGGAGGTTGAAAGAGTTGTTAACGACTCAAAAAGGCGGTTGGTTATGATTAACTGACTTATGAAGAAGTGATGAAAAATTGCAATTCCATAAATTTTTGACGAAATTCATTCAAATGTGTTTTCCTTGTTGGCTCATTTCTCAGCAGCATTTGGAGAAAGCCCTATTCTTAAGAGTACTTTGAGTGACCCACCGTGTGCCAGAATGACCCACCGTATGCCTCTCTACTATAGCGTGGAGTTAAATCATTGTCTAACGTTAACTCTTTAGTGCAGTATTGAATAACTTGTGTGATAGAAAATTTCATTTAAGCGTAAAAAATGTATTTCTAGTTGTATTAATAGTGTCTTATAAGCCTTGCCAATTATTCTCCATGACAGCAAGTAGCAGCAGACGGATGTTAATAAAAACAACGGATTCAAACCGACTTGACGTGTTTCGGTGTCGTTTATTGAAACATCATCATCAGAAGAAGAAAACATAGTGGCCACCTAGCGCTAGGCCCAGCAACAAGTAATGAAACACAGACACAGTCAGTTGCTTGTGTTGTGATTCTGGTTCTGTGGAGGATGAGCTACATTGTGTGTTTGATTGTTCTCTTTATAACTCGCGGAGGTCCTATTCTGTTTAATAATGTTTCACAACAAATCCCGAACTTTGCAGATTTCAGTAGATTAGATACGTTAAAACTGCTAGTTCAATATTTCCTTAGGCAATTTGCCAAATACATCAAATCTGCTTTTGAATTTGTCACCATAATAAATAAATACTACTACTACTACTACTGCTACAGTGGTGTAACAATAAACTAGACGAACAATGACAACCTGTGGTGTGCCAGTTACCTATTGAGATTGGGCTTAAACCAACTGACGTGTAGAGCCTCACGAATTCTAAGCTCCTTTGTTGTTTCTGCTTGGTCTATTATAGTAATGTCATGAAGGAGCATTGCTAATAACAATGATTGGAGCTCTGCGGACGTAAGATCTGTGCCTACGCTGTGAGTACAAGTCACGATAATAAAAAACAAATTTATTCATTCACTGACTCATTACATTTACGTATTATTATAATCTTTATGTTGATTAGAGTATCATGGAAGGCTCTTATATTGGAATGTTGCAGAGAAAATATTCCTGACTAAGATGTCGCTGACGTCAATTAATCATTACTATTCCGCAACAAACCGTTACACCCTGCGTGACTAACAACAAGAAAATGTGCCTCCGAACATTTGATGGTTGGGCGAATGACATCATGTTTACTGAGTGACGTCAAGAAGCCATTGGAAACGCAGAGATATGCACAAACATAACCAATGAACATACAAAATAGGAAATGGTCAAAATGAAATACAGGGACTACACCATACTTTTTCAAAACAAAACAAATGATAATAATTGAGAACTCATTCATTTGATAAATAATTTGACTACTGAATTAGAAAAGAATAACTCAACTAATGAAGCAATGGAAGGCTTGGACAAAGCCAGAGTAGAATTTATAATTATTGCACATCGAAAAATTAAAAAAAGATAGTAAAGCTTAATGGATAGGAAATGGGGAAGATAACTCCAAATATTTTGCTTATTTGGAAAAAAGCAACTTCAAGATAAAATGCATGGACAACTTAAAGAGGCCAGTATTTAATAATATTAAGGAAATAAATGGTTATTCCTCCAAGTTATATAGCAGTGATAATAGCAGTTTGGGAACAAATTTTCTCAATATGTCTAAGAACAACAAATCCCCAGAAACGGATGGCTTGAGTTGTGAATTTTATAAACGTTTTTGGGAAGAAATTAAGTTCTTTTTTTAATGTTTTAAATACAGCTTTGAAGTAGGAAGTTTGTCTCCCTCAAAAAATAGAGGAATCATAACTTATACCCATGTCTAAAGATAACTCCGAATTACAGTCATTAGCTTTCTGGAGACAAATAACATTCATATTGATTACTAAGGTCCTCCCTTCACGTTTAAATACCTGTATGCAGCAACTGATGCATATTAATCAAAGTGCTGCTAAAGGGAGATTTATTGGTTACAACATACGAATTATAGATGCTATTGCACACACACTTAAATAAAAGTCAAGGTTACATCGTATTTTTGGAAAGCGCATGATACTATCGAATGGAAATTTATCCATAAGGCTTTGCATGCCTTTAATTTTGGTCCTAAATTTAAACAACTGTGTTAACATTCTCTATAACAACCCTACTTCATGTGATTAAAAATGACCTGTCCCCTGACTATGTTAAATTTAAAAGAGGAGGGTGTAACTGTCAGACAAGGAGACTCATTGTCAGGTCAGTTAGTTTGTTTATGTGTGGAAGTAATGGTTAACTATATTAGAAATAGAGGTATTAATATAGAAGAAAGTGAATTTAAGGTAATGCAGTATGCTGACGATACAACAATATTTCTTTAGGCTGGACAACGGACTTCAATTGGTTAGACGTCCTTGAAAGTTTCGGGGAAGTTTCTGGATTAAAGTTAAACCCAAACAAGTGTGAAGGTCGCCATCTTGGCAACGAAATTTTGTATAAGTTTAAATGGTCTGGAAAGCCAATCAAATGCTTGGGCATATATTTTGGACACAATAAGGAAGAAAACAATGCCCGTAATTATGATGACAAAATTAAAAACCTTAAAAAACATTAGATATATGGAAAGTCGCAATATTTTATTATCGGGAAGAATTGAGGTGATCAAAACCTTTGCTATGTCTGAAATAATTCATTTTATGAATACCAAAGGTATGCCTCCCAACAAAAATCGGGAGAAAAGTATTATTATCCAGGGCTTCATCTGGCAAAACAAACCCCCAAGAGTTAGAAGACATTGCCGTAAATAGTAAGGAAAGGGGGGGGAGAGGTAATCCAGATATCAACATTTTGTTTACGTCCTTGTTAATTAAATGGAATAAACGGTTTTGAGAAGAAAAAAAATGAAGAACGGGATACATTCCCTCGACGTGTATAGAAAGTATGGAGGTAGTTTAGTATTAAAATCTAATTATGCTTATAAGAATTTGCTTATAGAAATTTTCAACCTATTGTACTCTGATATGTTATGGTCCTGGGAGTATTTACTTAAAAATATTTATTTGAAAAGTCAAGTTGTGTGGAAAAACAGTAATATTTTGATAGAAACTGTGTTCTACATCAGCTACTGCCAAATGGAATCTGGGAGAGTTTTAGGGGGGACAACGGCCCCCTTGCTCCGCCACTGGATCGGATCAGACTGATTTACAAAAGATGTATTACTTTCCAGGAAGATATCAGTTCCTGATGAGGATCATAGAATTAGTTGCTAAGCAGCAAATTAAACAGATTTATGTCATTCCTCATAAATTGTTGCTCCAATCTCATTTGAAAGTTTTAAAGCATTATCACATTCATTAAAAATTTAGACAAAATATATTTTAAAGACAATGAAAATATTGGAAAACGACATTATTTTTTAGACTCTTCTGAAACTTTTAATCACTTGTTTTTGGAATGTGAGCGTGTACTTTCTTTTTGAACGAATTACAAACTTGGATTTCAAATGTTGTTGGTGCTTATCTTTTACTGGCTGAAAAGTATGTCCTGCTATTGCATACTTTGGGATCATTGTTATGAAATTAAACACAACAGCACAATATTTCATGTATACTTGTTCCAAGACTTCATGTACAACAGATTTACTCAATTAAAGACATGGAAAACTGTGCAATCAAGAGATACACCCCTGGCTTGCTGGCATTTTTAAAAACCCTTTACTGTGTGGCAAGTCCTGAATTCACCATCACGAACATCAATCAAGTATTTTTAACGACTGGAAACTGCTTATCTCTTCTTTTATGCGTTTGTTACGTTTCTTTGCCGTCATAAAAATATACGTTTCTTCCGTCGTAACGGAGGGTGGTGGCCACTTGGGCGTGTGGGGGTGGAGTGCGCTACCCGTGAAATACTATGTCTAGCAGGTTAGGGGTGTTTTTTTCTAAAAAATGTTGCAGTAACATTTAAAGGCATGGCACGTTCTGTGATCACACCGGCAGACGTTTCCATGTCAACCAGCCATGACCGTTTCACCTATGAATCCCTGTAGGCTTGGTGCTGATCAACAGCCGGACATACGCAATCGCTAAATCGATTCGATTGCAAGTCCGCAATTGTATCGAATGAGCATGCTTACAATGTAGTTCACATGCTCCCACTTGAGTTCATGTACCTATGTATTTCAATTATGAAGTTTGACAAATACATATAAATTTGCTCGTGTGTTTCACAAGCTGTACTGAAAGACGTTGGTATCTTTCAATAAACTACTTACTGTTATAAAGCCTGGTGCACAAACCCGTGGATGAAATAACATATTTATTCATATAATTGATATGTAGTACTTTATATATTGTAATACTCTTACCAATTTAATTGTATATATTATCTGCTTTGCATTATAACTTATTATTATTATTTCAGACTGGTTCCACTTGGTAATCAGTGCATTTACTGAGGTGATTACCCAGTCAAAATAATTGAAACAAAGGCCTGGCGTTTGATTGGAACATGAAATGACACCCTAACCAGTTGAGATTGGGCATCTCGACCGGTGTGCGCACAACAGAATTTGTAGGTTCTGATCAAAGACACCTTGCTGCTGTGGTTAATTAAATCGTCTCAGACTGGTGATGTTATCCTTCTCTACATAATGAGACCATCGTAAACACATTAAGGGTGACAATAGTATTTTTAAATCATCATTTTGAAAATTTGTAAATAGCACATATGAATAGTTCATGGAAAGCACGTGATTAGGCATTTAAATTTTGAAAATTGGACACCGAATATGCCTTTTACAATCTAAAACGTTTGTTTAATGTCTCAATGTTATGTTCATAAAAACCTATGGCGGACGTGTTTTTCTAAGCTCCGTCAGTTTAACACCTGCTAACACTTCGCAGTGAATATAACGGGCAGTAGTAGGCCCACCGTTGCCACCTCCCAAGTTGACGAAACGGGTCATATGTTTGAAGAACTCAAGGATTAATTTTGGTGAAAACTCAAAAAAAAAATGAGAAGTGTACCAAAACGCTGGAGGATAAAATAGACAGTGCAGTTGCATTTATTATGTAAGCCAACAATAGCGTGTACTAGAGCGACGTCTTTTGTAAAAATGACAGTCAGTTGTTAACGTTCAATGGGTGAAATGGTGCACAGATATATCAGACAGCATTATGGTATCTAGAATGTTGATTCTTATCAATTCTTTCTACTTGAAGCTATTGTAAATGTGATGAAGTTACAAAATAGTATTCGTTTAGAGGTGTAGAATGTATGCAGTATTTGGTCATTTTTAAAACATGAATAGCCTATTCGCCGAGATTTCCTAAATTTATTCACACCTCTAAAATCCATCCATTCAACATATCTTTCCGTGTCCACATCCTCGCAAACAGGCTTGTAGAAGCATTGGAGTGGCACACACTTTCAGCTTTACTAAACGAGCCTCCAGTCTTATCTCCCCTGTGGCGGTGACATGATGGACGCAGGGATGTTGTCTGTATCAATTTTATTTGAGTCCTTGTGTGACTTTCCAATCCTGCTATGTGTTTTTCCTATTGCATACAATCCATATGTTTTGAGAGTAGAAAATTGCTGTTTTAGGTATGCAAAAACGTGCCAATTTCTGAAGGCCCAGAGGTAAAAATCAAGAGTGCAAAATAACGGGTGAATTTTGTATCAAAGCCACACCACGATCCACATACACAAAGTTTAAGATGAATCTGAAAGATGACCCTTAGAGTGATTTTTCTTTTTTTTTTCTCGTGGAATGGCTCTTAAAGAGGTATGGGAAGCGAAAACTGTAAAAATACCTTTTAAACAGATCGTGGTGAATCTACTTCTTGAGGATGCTAACGTGAGAGTCATTCACTTTGAATATTGCAGCAATTTCTAGAAAAAATTGTCAGATCCAAAGGCGAAATAAAAACTTTTCCATCACAATACCATTCTCCACCCCTATTAATATATATATGCGCGCATGCGATCAAAGAACTCTGACTGGTTCCTCAATGCCAGTCTCCAGTGTTTATATCAAAGGTCAAAAGTTACATTTTCCGTATGTAAGGGAAATGTGCTACGTCAATGTCTTGCTATATCGAATAAGGAGTGCTTTGCTGTGTGCCAGTGGAAGAAAAATCGACGAAGTGAAAAGTTGTTCCCAAACTGTTTTCTTGAAATTTCAAACTAAACGCAAATGTTTTGATATAACAGAAATTCAAAATCTTTGTGAACAAACGTGAAAATATCTGGTCTACAGTTTGACTTCTGCTTCAGTGGCAGAGAACCACTTTGAATAATGCAATTTGGTCTGTTCTTTACGTTCTGTGCCTTTTAAGGGGTTTAAAATTCACCTGTCCAAGAATCCCCGGCTAGAATTAGTGAACTACCCATCCAAAAAAGATGGAACAACCCCTTGCTTCAAGGAAGCTCCCTGCAAACTTGAGTCCCTTTTTTCAAATCCACGCTCTAAATTGGTTTTTATCCTAATTTTAATCCCAGAACAGCATCACAGTCACNCACTTGATTGACCTCAATTGCCCCGTAATTGTGACAGCAAACCGTCCCTGGTGTTTAAAAACAAGTTATGAAATGACCAATCATATCTACGCAGAAGACGAGTAGAGCAGAAAAGTAATCAAGTTTACTTTATGTATAAAGCACTCTTTATTAAAACAAAGTATCTTGTTAGTTCACCACCATACATAAGAGTAACACGCAAGAGAAAAATTCGATGAAAACTTGTCGGCTACAACGACTTTACTTATAAAGCATTTATGTTAGATTCCAAATTGTGTTTCCACACCATATATTCTTAAGAAAATTAGTCAGCCACAAATAGGTAAAATCTGCACTAAGGATAATGAACTTGAATACACCCGTATAGTCTCCCAGGTACCGAGTCCAATAGGCTCGGAGTCGTCGGCACATAATAGTGCACATCAAGTTGCAGACACGAATCAGCATACCATACATTTCTAACTTGCTCACTGGCCACGGCACTTCTGAGCACTGGTCAAATTTTAAAGGTTTAAAGGTGTACTCCAGCACTTTCTGCAAAATTAACCAGTCGCTGTGCTCGTCAAATTGTGTATTGGGATCAAAATCGCAATGAACGCACCATGACACAGTGACCTCTAGCTGTATGCAAATGCGATGCTATTGTCCGGCATCGACATCCTTCCCAGACAAAAGGCCCGTTTCATCATGAAACTGTTTTTTAGTGTTAACTTAGACCGAAATCGGGCTAACTTAAGGCGAAAATGTTATAGCCTGGCTTCACGATGAACTTCCTAAAGACTACTACAGTCAAGCTAGGACTAAAAGTCCTGCTATGATGGAGAAGGCTTAAGATTGGACGTTTGGTCTCAATTATGACTAGCGTCACTGTGATCTGATGAGGAACACATTTCGTTAATATTATTTACAATCTAATTTCCCTAAATTTAAGATCGTCTGTTTTCGATTTGAAAAACGACTAAGGCCTAAACTCACATAGACCATGCGACTTAGCTGGTCATGTGAAAAAATATTTTCCAGCCAAGGCATAACAGGGTGTTCTCATATAAACGAAATCCAAAGTGTAACAAAAGTGTAACCAAAGTGTAAATAAATCCCCATTTAGAGTTTCACGACCAATACTATTCTTGAAAGCACCTTGCTTAGTTTTGTGAATTCGCAACAGGTGGTGTAAGTGCAGTATGCTCAACTGTCTTAGTTAAATACCCAAGACCAGAAAACGGACTTGGTGTTCACGAAAAGTTTTCTTTGTATTTTGGTCTCCAGTCTTATCTTAGCCCAATATGACAGACAAATACACTAGTTGACACGTTCACCATCATGGTTCTGGTATTAAGAAGATCGTCTTTCAGATATAAAATTAATCACATCAAATCACAAATTTTGAGTATTCAACCACAGAAGTATACCTTTAAAATACCTTTTGGTACATTGGCGGATTTAGGGGGGGTCCAGGCCCCCCCCCCTTGGCTGCCGCAAAAAAAATAAAACAGTGAGAGCGCAGGGAAATGGTGAGTTTATCAATTAACCCCGGTAATTAAAATTATACGGATGAAAAAAGATTTAAATGTGTGCAGTTATAGTGTTGGGGGGCTCAAATCCAATTTCAAGTGTCAAATTCGGAACACGGCGCATTCGTAATGGAACTATGGCTAAGTATAGACTCTCCCGCGATATCCCGTTTCCGTCGTCTGCTCCACTGTGCAGTGAAGAAAATTTACTTCATTTTTTAAAGAAAATGGAACCTGAGTGACGACAAAAAAACAGAAGCTGCTGGTAAAATGTGAATTTTAATCGAAGCCTTAGTGAATCACTCAGAAACACAAAATACTCTCTTTGTCAAACCTTATCTTAAGACGATTTCCAAAGCAATCCCGTCATTATTGCCACTACGAAAAACGGATTTGATCTTTTGGGCATTTGAAGACTATTTTAAATACGACAAATTTGTTAAGAATTGATGGCACAAAGTATAAAACGTGTAATAAGCATTACAAAAAGAAGTAGGTTTCGCGCGCAAACGCTGTGGACCATAAACAAGTAGGTCTTTTAGTACGCGATTAGTAGTTAGATCGTGGTGGTGTAGTGGTAACGCACGCGCGCTCTATCCGCCTGGTTGTGAGTTCGAGTCTTTGGTACTTTTCAGTTTTTCCCGTTTGACACATTCTTCGTGTTTTTGTTTTGCCTTTTTTTCTTGGATAATATTTCAGGAATCAAGGAAAATGCTTCATTTTTAGAGGTAAAAACAGAAAAAGTTCCTGGGCGGGAGGGGGGAAACCCCCCCCTTCCGACCTCCCCCATTCGGTGCTATGCGCATCTACAATCGTGGTTCAGTTTGCGCAAATGCTTACAGCAGGACAAAATGTTGGTCCCCCCTTGTGATATCCTAGATCCGCCACTGTTATAAATACACTTACTAAATTTAGTTAAGATGCTGCAAACGTTTTAGGAGATATAGCCATAGGTGCAAAAACGCTGCCACTAGGAGGCGGCACAGTAGTCGAAGTCGTCAGGAAATCATCGTCAACCGTCCTCTTCATAGTAAGAACATACATGCCAATTTTCATAATCATGCTTTTAAGCATTATGCAATATCTGAGAAAACCTGCAGAGGTCGGCGGAGGCAAGTTAAAATGCATGGATTTTGACAATGGGGTTTATTAAGGATATGAAACAATAAAATAACAAGAGCAACGCAGAGCGTTGAAATGCGCCCACAATTGCACCGTATACGATATCCTTCTAGGGTTGTTTATTGGTACCATAAAGTGGCCAATAGAGGGCACATATGTAGTATGTTGTACTTTGCAAAATGGAAAGGCATGGTCATTGTCTCCTCAATAGGCTATGGGCAAAATGTGAGTGATCTTCATAATACAAGCACATCCTATACATCAGTTGCTTAAAGCACCACAGAAACATAGAATTATTAACAAATTTACCAACATACGAGATTAGCACAGCATTAGAATGCCAGAAACAAATTTCTACTTGGAACTTTTCCTTCATAGTCACGAAGTAACACAAAGTACACACCTGAAGAAAATACAGAGGTCAATGTAAAATACTAAAATTGCCACTAGAGGCAAATACTAAAATTGCCACTAGAGGCATACCGGTAATCAGAATCATCCTAAAGTCGTCATCGTCCGTTGTCAACATCACATAAATACACTTGCTAAATTTAGTAAAGATCCTGCAAACGGTTTGGGAGATACAGCCATGGGCGCAAAAAAACAAAACTGCCACTAGGAGGCGCCACAGTAGTCCAAATCGTCTGAAAATCATTGTCAGCTGTCTTCCTTATAGTAAGCACATACACGCCAATTTTCACAATCATCCTTTGAGCGGTTTGGTTGATAGAGGGGTGGACGCAAAAATACAGACTCGAAAACAGTAAAAATGGCCACTAGGTGGCGCAAACTACGTCGAATCCATCTGAAAACAGTAGGATAGCGTCATCTCACTAATAGGTGCCTACATACCAAATTTCATGAAAATCCGTTCAATACTTTTGAAGATACAAAGGTAAGCGTAAAAAACTAAAATTGCCACTAGGGGGCACACCGGTAGTCGGATCCGACCAAAAGTCGTCATCTTCCGTTGTTAACATCATATAAATATACTTACACAATTTGTAAAGATCCTGCGAACGGTTTAGGAGATACAGCCATAGGCGCAAAAAAACAAAACTGCCACTAGGAGGCGCCACAGTAGTCGAAATCGTCGGAAAATCATCGTCAACCGTCCTCTACATAGTAAGCATATACATGCCAATTTTCACAATCATCCTTTGAGCGGTTTGGTTGATAGAGGGGTGGACGCACAAAAACAGACTCGAAAACGCTAAAAATGGCCACTAGGTGGCGCAAACTATGTCAAATCCATCTGAAAACGGGAGGATAGCGTCATCTCACTAATAGGTGCCTATATACAAAATTTCATGAAAATCCGTTCAGGACTTTTGAAGATACAAAGGTAAGCGTAAAAAACTAAAATTGCCACTAGGGGGCACACCGGTAGTCGGATCCGGATTCTTTGGTGAATCAACTTAACCTCCACACAGAAAATTGAGGGGTAATAATTCTTTAACTTGAATGATGTCGAACAACATTTCTAGGTACGGTCCATTTCGTTTATGGGCCTACAAAGAATTCTGGGCTCAGAAAATCAGTTATCTTTACAATGCACTGAGATAATTCCTTGAAGGACATGTTTAAACTGGATTGATAATCCGAAAATAAGTGGGAAACATTAAATGTTGAGCAAAAATCGATGGAATATCACTAATTTAGGGGTCTATAATAGTGCAGTGTTTAAGTATACACTCACACACACCCACATATAAATAAAGAGTAGGCTCCTAGGCCTTCATTTTATGAAGAAAAAAACTGTCGTCAGTTCCAGTCTTTCTGGCGCCAGCCAGAGTAAAATCACCTTTCGGGTACGTTGAAATATTTTCAGTTTGACGTTATAAGCGATTTACATCAGGCCGCTAGGCTGACAATTTTCCAGCAGGAGACGTCTCGCGCAAAATAAGTATGAAAACGAAATTTCCGTGATCAACCAAGAATACAAAATCAAGCAGTTTTGCAAAAACGTTTAATTAAAATTAGGATACTAAATTGTCAAGTTTTGCTAAAGATACCAAGGCCTTCAATTTCTTTGGTCAAGAAATAACGTTTAATTAAAAATAGTATACAAAATTCTCAAGTTTTGAGAAAGATACAAAGGCCTTCAATTTGTTTGGTCAAGAAATAATTTTCTTCGACATTTTTAGTCTTTGCGAATTCTCAAGATTGATAACTTTGTTTTTTATAAGGTTTGATAGGCACCTTATTTCAATTCACGCAGGATACTCGTTCGTCTTGTTCCCGCATGAGGTAAGTAATTCCTATTACATATATGTTTGCAAGTTCCTTGATATACTACAAGATGGAATATAACAGACTTAAAACTGTCTTGTTTATCAAGGACTGATCTCAGGCTTCATTTTGGGAGCGCTCGATCATGCGCTCAGGGCGCATTCAAAGATTTTTAATCTGTGAATACAGTTTCCTTAGCAAGAAAGTGTAAATATTTTACTACAATTTTTAGCCACTGTAGCTGTGATGGTCCATTTTTCCCACGACATGTGATTTTGTAAAATGATCTTCGAGTTTTTAATACTTTTCCTGATTCTCGCTAATTATTTTGCTTGCTGGAGCTTTCCTAAACCGATTTTAAAAATTTCCCTTTTCCGAATCTTATGAACTGAATTTCCTGGAAAAAACAAGGTTTCCAATTTCTGTTTTCTTTTTGTGTACATTTTGTAAGACTTTTCTGAAAGATGCGTTTGATGATTTAGGAACGCCACTGTTGTTTACAGCACCATCTGCTGCTCTTGATGTGTGAAGATTAACCCACAAAAACGTCTTTTATTACAAAAATGGTCTGTTGGGCAATGCCCACAACATTAAACTCTCTGTGGACAGAAAAAATGGTTTCATAGCGGTGTTCAGGAGACTGGGAGACTTTGTTCACCAAATCACTCAATCCCTCACCTAACAAACAAGGTGGAGCTCGGTTCGAATTGTCGCCTGCTTTGGAGGAGAGTTTACGTGAGGTTGGTAACAGGACGGAGATCTCGTGGGAAAGGAAGAGACGACGGGTCCCGCCAATCTTCTGTAGCATTTGAAGGAGGCGTGATGCCTTCGAGGTTCTAGGAATTTAACTTTGTGAGTATTGTCCAGAAGACCAGATTTAATTCGAGTACAATGAACTTTCCTGGATAAATCAAAAACTACATTTTATTAGAATTTAGGGTTATGCTAAACTAGTACCAGAGATTTCCAAAAGAGCCATCTGGGGCATTCTACCGAAGTGATTTGTATCTGAAAAGAACCCCAGGAAAATTGTACTGTTATTCGCAACGTGCTCATTCAGCAAAATGTTGTAAGCCTAACGAGAATGTTTCACCTTGTCAGCAGTATAGTTAGTATGAAGAAAGTCTGGTGTGTTGACATTTTTCAACTTGAAATATATTAACGTCCTTTTAAATTAAAAAATTTAGAAATCATCGACATCTTACCCTGGTTTTCCACATGCAGCGGACGTGCACAACGATCTCCAAAGAACCCCATGGCCGGATTCCGAAACTTGTTTCTAAAAGTGCCCAATAGGGGGACTCGTTCTTAATGGAAGCCTTCATGAATCTCATCCACATACTTCACAGCTGATCGTTTACACGCGATACACAAAATAGCAACAATAGTTGAACATGTAAAAATGAGTACAAATTCAGTTCGCCAGATATCAAGTATGTTACAATGGTGTCTACAACAGTTTTGTCGCCAACAGTGGCATAATCATGAACAAGGCGGAGAAAGCCGTGAGGGTGGGGGCACTATTCTCCGGGCTGTAGCCGGATGGGTCTGCCACGTGGAATGTCGGATCGTACACGATATTCTTGCCTTTTGGAAACTTGAAGGTTAGCACAGACTTGGAGCCCAGAGCTTCCAAAGAGGGTCCGGTAGTCATTTCCTTCATCCTCCCGTCGATAACCACCTGCAGTACAGCACCAAGAATCAGTTTTGCGGTTATGTGTCAATGGGTTAGTAAACTTAACAAAACATCTATACAATAAACAAGTTATTTTATCTACTCATAATTATTCCGCAGCGTAACTAGACCTCGAGTAACCTACCCTTTACCAAACATAAATTTTGATTTAGGCATCTCACCCTGGATCAGCCAGGCTGGCGCGGGTTCGTTATCCTTATTGCTTGCGGAGCAGGCTCAAGAACTTGGATTAACCTGGCGTGTCAGAAATGGAAAGGACCATCTGTTCCAAAAATGGCGAGATCCTTCAAGACTTTAGGGAAATGCAACTCCGCACGCACGGTTAGACGAAGACGACAGCAATACGCACGCACAGATATGTCCCCTATTTCTTACCTTAGATGAGAGGTCCAAGTCCATATCATCCCCGAAATCAAATTCTAAAACCTTCTTGTTCTTCTTTTTTCCATTCTTTTTCTTTTCTCCATCTTTCCTTTTTCTTGGTTTTCCACCCTGCTTACCTTTAATAACAACCTTCAGGACAATCGCTGCTCCTGAAAGAGTACAAATGAAACATGTACCGCTACCGCTTTGTCATACAAGCACACATTATATTCTAGGATATCTTATGACAGATACGTTCAGTCGGACAATTTGTTGTGAATTATATTTAAGGGTGCATTCATTTTCAGACAAAATATGACAATCGAAATGCGAGTACGAAATTCGCAAGGGATGTTCCCCAAGAAATGCTTGCATTCAGGTAATCACGCCGGCCCCCTGTTACACGAATAACGTCCCCGTGCTGCTGAACAGGGCTGCGTTCTGTAGACACAACACATTAGCTTGCATTTGCAGAGAAAAATATTTGTTTATGAAACGGAAACAGTGATTCCAATTCACTCGAGAAACCTGGTTTAAGGAATGTGAATCTGCTTTCTGCTCTCATTGTATTCAGGTGTCAAAAAGAGACACCTTTTTTCATTAGCGCCACCTGGAGAATATCATGTCGCCCATAGATTTAAAAATTACCTTGCCATCACGGCATCGGTTTCAACACCCAGTAGGTATTGGAAAATAACTTAGGATTAAATATTTTAAATTTGTAATAGATTGCCATGAGTAAAATACTTTGAGTGTGTGACTTTTTCTAAAGCGTTTTCCGATCCTTAAATACTCTGGAGTGTTCTTCAAAGCAGAAAAGTAAACTTTGAGATTGGTTTTGTACGAGTAATTGGTATAGCTTTGGTCTTGTTATTTTTTCAACAGCTTAACAGGAAGGAGTGAAATTTTAAAGAGACATAATCGGTTTCACGGCAGAAAAACGCATTTTGGGACCAAACTTGCCCCTCAAAGGAAGATTCAGGGCAGCATTTTATGCGTGAGTGAACGTAACATTCGAGAGGCAAGCAAGACACGGTGTCGCTGGCAACTTGGGAATTGGCCTATCGCAAGCTCCGCCCTCTTGCGTAATGTCGACTAACAAACAATAAGTTTTACCCGGCAACGTGTTGTTTGTCGGGTAAAATGGCGGCTTGGAAACGAAGGTGTGTCAATAATGCTGTGTTCTAAATGGTCAGTTAAGCCGTCACTCAAAATCCTGGCGATAGGTCAATTGGGGAATGAGAAGATTAAAGAGTCCCATCACCATACGCGAGGTTATCTCTGACCTCTTCGATGACTAAAGTTATTCGTGTGAATTTTCTAAGTTTATTCGAAGCGTGTCACATGATTGGCAAATTTTGAGTCGAATCCCTAGTAATGTTTGGTGGTTTGAAGCCACCAATTATAAAAACAGAACTGTGATGTCGCCAGAGAGCAGGGCTCAATTGCATAAAAGTTATACGCCGTATAGCAACAATGACGTCGCATTATCACGCGTCACGTTGTTATTGTTAAACAATGAACCTGACGTCATGCAACAATCAAACTTATCCAGCGGATAAGTTTTGAAGCTTTATGCAACTCAGCCCTGATATAGCCGTTGTCGAAGAAAAATTTCGGCGTAAGCCCTAAAACCTTCATGCCGACGCCGTGTTCCAGAATTTTCCTTATGTTTGGTCATGTCCGTTGGGGTGGCGGTCTTATGAAGTCCATTTTCTTGTAAACTGATAACGTGCAAAGGTTTAAGGTGACACGATAGAAAGAAACAGCAGTTTCATACCTGCATTGCCCTTTTTCATGTTGGAATCTTCCCCAGCACCAGTGCCACAGAACTGCCAGTCTTGGATTTCAATGCTCATTTTCACAACTCCCCGCTCCACGCTGAACTCTTCATCTTTGACTGTGTACGTTCCACTCTCCTTGAATATGTACATATGGGCGGTGAGTGTAGACTCCGCACGAAGCGCCGAGGTAAAGTTGAAGTAAGAGGCGCTAATGTTTTGAAAATCCACCTCTTCCGGCTTATCCTCTGGCATGAACGTGAAGTCGTTATTGGGGAATTTGCGGTAACTATGGCCGGAGCATCCCACGGCGGACCCTGCTGAGTCAACTTCAGCTGTAAATAGAAACGAATGAGATGATGAAAAAGCTATAAAAATATGGTTGTTATTCGATCTCTGTAACAGATATTCCAATAACATTTCTAATTGCTGTTTCTGATCAACGAGCTTGGAGAGAAGTTGTCGACATTTCCACAAACGTTTTTGATTTGGAGAGTCTAACAACACTTGCAGACGGACTGCAGTAAAAAGTCTTTAATATGTATTATACAGCTTTACTGTCTCTAAGACACCATGCAGCCTACCCAACATAACGCACTGTCCTCTATAGCCGACTTACACTCTTTCACTGTGCTACGAAAGGTAGCACAGTGGATATTGTTTGACATGGCTTCTCATTGGTTAACGGAATTCCGTGTGTCGTTCATCATGTTTCCACAGGGGCATTTTTCAGTATACATGTAGGTAGCGCTGTGTCAGATGGTATGGCTCATTGCTGTTTTGCTTATGTCTCTGGTATTCTTTTTCATCTAAACCTCCCAAAAAAGTTCGGAAATCGATGTTTGGCCGTCAATGTTATTGTTATTTTTATCAATTTGTATAATTTCGTGTACTATAATCCTCTTTCCAACCCAAAATCATTGAGATAACAGCTTATTTTTAGATTTCAACAGACCTGACGATTATTTCCTAGCCCATTGTTTTAAGGAGTGGTTGCAAATGTGACTAAATAATATCGAGATCGGTACATCACAAAGATAACTAACTCAGTGATTTGTCGGTGGTCGTCGCTTGTTCACTGTTTACCTCATTCGCATACTAGGTCTATCGTTGATTAGACTGCGACGTGGCATTACATGGCTTACCAAGAATCGCCATAAGACGGTAAGGATAGCTGCTCTGTTGATTCGGCGTCGTTGAGGCAGTATCATATCGACCGGCATATCAATAGTAGGTCTACTTTGCAAATGAGGCGACAGCAACTGTCATTGAGCGGAGGGGGGGCAAACGCGAAATTTTCTACCATTTGCTGAAATGGGTGGCAACCTAGGGGCGCTTTGTAATGAACAAGGAGGTCAATCGCAAAACTGAAATGAAATTTGACCGGGGGAGGACATTTTGCAATGAAGAGGGAAGCTTGGCCCGGTCGTGCTGACCTCCCATGGCTCTATGTCGGTGCAACTCTGAACTTTTGAGGATCAAGGACGCAACTGTCAGCAACTGTGTTAATAAATCAGATCTCTGTGATTGTAAGAGAGAGTACATAAAGTGAGAAAGTGCGTAAAAATTGTTGTTTGGGTTTTATTTACGTTAATCAAGAGTTGGTCACTGAAACGAAAAACTCAATGAAAAAACCTATTTTGGTAAAATAATTCTTGTCGAAACTACCTGTAGGCTACGGGAGAGTTATTAACTTCGACCTGGGAGAGAATTTCTCGAAACATCGCTAAGTTGCCGTTATTGAAAACACACTCGAAGTAAAAGATTGTGTTTACCACAACCTTTCAGTTTTCCCTCCCCTTGATGACGTATGTGTGCATGCGCTTACGTCATTACATCTTCTGTCAAAGTCACCATAATTTCATTCGCACTCGGGTCAACAGGTCAGGATGTCGTATTTCAAAATAAGGACCATGCATGTTGCATCATGAGAAGAAACCGGCAAAGTGACAAGCGTTTGACAGATCGTTTTTTCTTTGAAGTTTGACACGAGAAGAAGTATACGATTTACGGCTTGGAGGTTCCTAATTTCTCAGACAGTTACAACAATAACTGCGCAATTTAATGGTGTTCAATTAACTTTCAGATAAACGCACTGAGGGATTTGAATTTAAGTTGATAACACGTGCGTTTCAGCCTTCCGCGAGGCAAAAGAATGTGATATTTGGTATTCTTTTCTCCATTATATTTAGCACATTCAATAGCCATTGGTATCGACAATTTTGGACATGCCATTTTGAGACTACGGTTATTATCCACTAATTTCGCACAAAATAATCGTCATTTTTCCATTTTCCAAAAGCTGATTACTTAGCTACAAATAGTGGGCACCCTTCTAAATGTAGTTATTTTATGACATATACACAGTACAAACCATGCTACGGTAATAGACTAAAAATTTCTTAATCTTCATCTTTAAGAAGTAATTTGACAAAAGACAATTTCACTTGTCGGCTGTATTTTGTGCTAAATAAGTGAAGAACTGCCGTTTTTTACTTTTCATTTGTAAAACTCACTTAAATCGTTGAATTCTAGTGTCATCGACTTCTTCCGTGGCTTATCCTGTCGGATGGAGATCTTGCCGGATTGACCCAAAACTTTCAGTGTAATGCCACCTTGTTTAGCTTCCTTGTCTTTACCACAGACACTGGAAAATGACTTTATAGCATCAGAAGATCCATTCTAGACCAAGTCGATGGACCTTTATATTTCATTATAAAAATGTGTAGGGTCGGATTCAGGGGTGTAAGGCATGACCAAATACTGGGACGCTACACCTTTCAAAGGGACATTTTCGTTTTTACGACCGAAAAACCTCTTTAGGGGATTATTGTCAGGTGAGATGATCTTCTTGTTAGCTTTGAACAGAGCAATAAAACAACGAAATCCGTCGTTTTTTGTGATTTCACAACAAATCGCCACTCCTCGGCAGAAATTCGCTGAAATCAAGGTCAATGAAATACGCTTGAGATACTTCACCATTTATCAATTTTACTCCAACAGTTCAATGTTAGACTGTAACCGCGCTGAGGCTGATCTCTTTCTCGCCGATAATGCCATTTTAAAAGCTGCCGTAACAGATTACCGTTTGGACGTTGATGTAGGATGTGCTACTTAAATTAAAACAATGTGAAGGTCAAGAGAGCTTTATTAACTATAGGAGGCAGCACTATGCAGTACAATGCATGGGAAACAACTACAATAAATGGGAAACCACATAGGGAGGTTAGGCAAAGTCAGCTAATACAACATCTCCCTTTAAGTTAGCGAACGGTCTAACTTAACTAAACTTTAGAAACTCGGTTAAATAGTCTGTAATGTTCAATCTATAATCCATGTAAAGTTCATCACAAATGCAGTCTGTCAACAGGCTTATGGATGCGACCAGATCGTCTAAGCTCACTGAGGAATTATTTGGAACACTGCCGTTCCGGTGTGGTGCTTTTCGACTTCTCAACAGCAATGTTGGCGTCGGTCTCATTTTTGTCGATGTTTCGCGTATGTACCAGAGACGAACGATTACGGCGAATACTTGAGCGGAGTCAGTCGACACACGGTATGACCGAGGAGATGAAGAAAGTCGTTCCAGAACTTTACCAAACTTGTTCTGATCTCGAACTCAAAACATGGTCACCAGGTAACAGGGATGGTAGTGTTACAGTACGGTGGGGAAGATTGTAATTCTGCTTATTCCGTTAACGCAAGTGATGTTCTTTCATGTGAAGGGCTTGTTCGTCGACGACGGTTGTCTTGAGCTCCTGAGTCAGTGTAGTCGGAACTCTGGTGCGTAGTCGTCTCGACATTAACAGTTGGCTCGGTCCGTTACGGATGGGAGTTGACCGATGAGCCAGAAATCCTAGATGTGGATCGGAGTTTTTCTTGAGAATATTCTTGGCAGTCTGCACGGCCCCTTCTACATAAACATTGGCTTGAGGGTACAACGGTGATGTCGTGACGTGTACAAACTGATTCTCCTGACCGAAGTTGCGGAAGTTCTCTGATGAAATCTGGGGGCCGTTGTCGGACACGACCAAGTTCGGTATACCGTGGATGCTGAAAATCGACTTGATTGCTTCGATAGTGTGTTTCGCAGTAGTTTGTAGCAACCGTCTGATCTCAATCAATCTTGAGCAATAATCTACCACAAGAACATATGTCTGTTTGTTGAGCTCGAACAGATCTGTACCCACACGTTCCCAGGCTCAATTAGGAAACGAATAGGGAAGAAAAGGTTTTTTCTTCTCGGGCTGTAACATAACACAGGTTCTACATTGCTTGCACATGTCTTCGATATGCTTACTGAGAAGTGGCCACCAAACACTAGCGCTAGCTCTCGCCCTGCATTTAGTGATGCCAAAGCGACCTTGATGTAGCTGGTTTAGAACCTCAAGCTGGAGTGACTGAGGAATCACAATACGTTCGTTGAACATAAGCAGGTTGTCAGTCACTGTCAAGTGCTGACGATTTTCATAGTACGGTCTCAAGAGTGGCTGCTGAGGTAAGAACCCTGGCCACCCATGCTGGCACAAGTTTATCACTTCTGCGCAAAAGATCATTGGCTTGTACTTGATTGTTCTAGTTTAGCCTTACCTCAGTTGCAGGTAGGTAGCGCACCGTATATGTGGCCTGTGATTCTACCTCTTCTCGTCATCTGTTGTTGGTTTTCCTACAGGAGCCCTGGACATCGCGTCTGCTATAGTTTGGTTTTTTACCCTTTACGTAGTACACCCTCGGACTAAACTTCACTATCCGTAGTCTAAATCTGAGAATTCTGGGCGGCATCTTTGACAGGTTTTTTGAGGACAGAAGGGGTACCAGAGGTTTGTGATCGGTTTCCAGGGCAAATTCAAGGCCTAAGATGTAATCGATTTATTTCTCGCAGGCCCATGTAGCGGCCAGTGCTTCCTTTTCGATGACAGCATATCGCTTTTCAGTCTCGGATAGAGATCTGGATGCATAGATTATAGGCCTTCTGTTCCCTTCCGGATCTACCTGGAGAAGCACTGCACCGAGGCCATGCAGACTGGCATCGGCTGCCACTATGGTTTCTCGCTGAGGATCGTAGTGTGCAAGTGTCACAGTTGACGTGAGCAGGCCTTTGACAGCCTGGAACGCTTGTTTTTGTAGACTATCCCAGATCCAACTCTGGCTCTTTTTCAGCAATTGTCGTAAGACTCGATAGAAGCCAACTGCGGTATGAACTTTGCAAGTTGGTTCACCATGCCCTGGAACCGCTGAAGCTCCGTAATGTTTGTCGGAGGTGGAAACTGGCGCACCGCTTGGACTTTTTCTGGGTCTGCTTCTATACCCGCACCGATGATGATGTGACCCAGAAACGTGATTTTTGTTTTCGAGAATTTGCATTTCTCATTGAGGGTGATCCCTACATCCTGCAGCCGCCGAAACACAGCTCTGACACGGGTATCATGCTCGTTCTGGTTGGATCCGTGGATCAGTACATCGTCCATATGACATACTGTCCCATCAAGACCTTGTAGTAGCGATGACATCGTGGGCTGACATATTTCTGGGGCGGAGGTTATACCCAAGGGTAACAGATTGATGCGGTATCTGCCTAAAGGTGAAATAAAGGTGGTTAGGTCTTCCGACTCTTGATCTAGCGGGATTTGCCAAAATCCGGAGTTGGCATCCAGTTTGGAGAACACTCGGCTGTTTCTCAACTAGGTTTTCGTCCACGCTTGCCATTGGGTGAATTTCACGCTGCACATGTTTGTTTAGAGGGGTCAGATCCGCACAGATGCGTACTCGTCCATTAGACTTCGGGACGGTTACGGAAATTGCCGGTGAGTTACGGAAGTAGCGACATCGTGACTTTACGCGACAAAGCGGCAATTTCCGTGCCGTCCTTGACCTCGACGGGCCTAGGGAGAACGTGTGTGGGGCTTTTTGTGAACATTTTTGTTCTTTGACTGCGAATTTCTTACGAAGTCGCCGTAACAAGACACCGTGAATGGTATTGGGAGAAAGAACAATTCTTTGGTTTGTTGAACCCCTGTTTTGTGCAAATTTATTGAGTTTTATGTTTGCTATGGACGGCTGAAGTGAAGCACCCGTGGAATTTCAAGTCCGAAGTGTCATACCTTGTAGTATTATATGTAGTGTATTGGGGACGATCAGAAGCCGAGGACGCCTGTGGTTCGGACTTGGCCGCTAAATTAGTGTTGCTTATTCGCCGCTTGGGACGCTAGTTTTTCGAACGATAACCATTGCGGCAAATGGCAAGATGGCAGAGTGTACTCCTATTCTTCGTACACTCCTTGGTCGGTGTAATCTCGTGTTTCAGTTCATGTTCATTGTGCCGTGACTCGATTTTCACCAGGCTAACTCTTTTCAAAATCGGCTGTCTGCCAGGTGAATAACAATTTCGCCAGTAATGGTTTGAATATTTGGTAATGTCCTCTCGCAACAAAAATTCACTAGTTGCATGTCGCGTTCAGTTTCGGTTACTTGAGTGAAAATTTGTGGTGGTTGTGACAAGTTTAAACAATATCCAAAGCATGAAAGACCCCAACGTCGGCTTAAAAACGTGCAATGGATGAATGGTACTTCACAGGTCATTGTTATACGCACAAGTGACCCAGCCTAGTTTTCTTTGTTGGATAGATACGGCGACAAGTCTTGTTTTGTAAACATACGGGCATTGCCAGGCAACCTCCTTGTTTTGGATGCGTTCCAAGCCATAATGCGATTCACGGGTCATTGTCATGCGTACAGTGATCCAGCCTAGTTGCTGCCGATTTTGTACCACCATGCAGTCACCTGTGCGATCCATCTATTGGGCAGTCTTTGTATCGTACCCTTGACAAAGAGCGCAACGCTCGAAACGTGGGGAATATTTTAATATATTTGAGTACCGACGCTCGTCGTTAAATGTTTACTATTTTATAGTTATCTTTGTTGGTTGGATCAACAAGTCTTGTTTTGTAAACATACAGGTATTGCCAAGCAATCTCCTTGTTTATCTGGGTGCGTTCCAAGCCATAACGCGAGACGCTCACGAGACTTATAAGCGAGGCGAGTCATACAGCAAGTTAAGGGACATTTTACTAAGGGAGCATTCACATTATACGTCATCCAAAATTTCCCACCTTTCATGATATACCCCCGTCAAGCTTCTAATTACGTCATCACAGCCNNNCCCCCCCCCCCCATTTTCCAACATGCTATAAACAATCCCACTAAATAAGATTGGTCCTAACCCCAATGGTCAAGGTAAACGGTCGGGATTGGAAAATTGAACTAGACCGTATTTTTACACCTTGGCTGAGTCGCGCTCGGCTCACGATCAAAGGGATGCCGCAAAGAGCTGCTCTATTCATCGAGTCACGAGCGAGGATAATTGGCTTCGCTCATGCGGATATGATCACCTGATTACAATCTACCTAGCAGACTGTACTTTTTATGGAGAGAGTTTTACGTAGTTTTTACTGTAATATTTGAAAAGAGGAGCGAAAACAAATATGAGTACAATTTTGAATTTTTCAAATCGGCCCAGGATAAGAGATTTTGCAACACAGCAACACTCACGATTACTTTCATTCGGCGCGCACGAATACAAAAATATAGGACCCAAGTTATTTAGATTTTGGAACACATGCATTGCAATATTCAAAATACGTTTATTATGAATCTTACAAGCTGTAAAACGAGGTTGTTTAATTTCATTGTGCTCATTCATTGTCATCCGTCAAATCGGCAATTTCCGAGATGTGATCTGCGGCGTGCGCGTATGTACGTGATTCTTATGTTGCTGAAGAACGAAAATTAAGAAACTTTAGCATGCCGTTATTATTGACAGGGACACGATAAAACGAATTTGGATTTTGGCTATAGTCTTGATACAGCGAGCTGGCTGACCACTGCGTCAGTGTCTCCGTTAGACCCAGAAATTTCACACAGCCCGGGTAGTTCACCTTGTCCACAACATGTAGATCGAGCCTTGGACTATAATACTCCACGGTAGAGCTAACGACCGTCGACCTGTGCACACAAAATCTGTGAGTTAACCAGCACTTACCTTGCACGTGGCAGCCGTTTAAGTGAAAAACAATCTAGTAAACGCCATTTTCTTGCATAATCCTCCGCCTTTTGTAACGAAAAAGTCTGTCGTCGATGACCCGCACACGCACGCTTACTCACTCTCATACGCAGACGAACTTCAAAACAAACGTCACGTGGCAACAACATGTGTGTTCATCCAGAGATTTTTCTCGTGTTGTGGGGTACGATGTAGCGCAGATTTGGACTTAATCGCAGTTAGTCTGGACTCCACATGAACTTTAAAAATTGTAAAACTTGAGGAAGATTTCAGGTAATTTGTTAAGTCGAAACTATATTTTTATTCAAGAGTTCAAGTTTTCCTATTGACGATCGCGATTCAGAGACGCATCAGTCGGCAAGTTTTCGCCCTGTGATGAGCACAATTTTTTGAAAAATTATCGTAATTTAACAACGGAAGCTGATAGCAATGCACCACAATTTTTAGAAAGACTTTATAGGCTACAAATACGTCACAGAACGTAAATTTGATGAATAATAGCTTCCGATTTTACCCGTTTGGGAAACCGGGTTTCAACTGCCGTAGGCTACAATGAGCGTCCCCTCCCCGTGAAATGAATTTTTCTAAGCGTTTATTAGAGCCAATACAGTATACAGCTTTCAACCAAAGCTAGGTGATGCTACGACATTATTCTTTGTTGCATTAGTAACTGGTCTTGGCTAATTAACATTTTATGGCCTTGTCATCCATTCAGCCAAAAGTAGTTCCAGAGGTGGTTTATCAGCCAATTATTCACGCATGCTGACTGACAATAGAAGTCTGATAAGAGTGAAGGTGGATAAATGCGGTGTTCCTACAGTTTCTTGTGGTAGTGGATGTGTTCACGACATGCAATACCCAAGACGCATCAATGCTGCCCAGTGATAATCAATAATGCAAATTGTATACAATTTACATAAAATAATTCCTACCTACGTCAGGGGAATGAGGATGGGACTGGGAAACGAGATATTTTAATAACAGCGGCCTTTTAATATTAAAGTGGCATACTAAATCGCATTATTCTAGGTAGTTGAACTGTTCTCTCCATCGAAAACAGAAGTCGATTTTTCCCACTCGTCAAAGCACGTCTCCTTATTTGGTATGGCAAGGCATAGAGAAATTTGAAAATTGCTTTCTGTATGTCGTACGTATATTGATCGTATTTGAACCGACCTAAAAGTAAACAAGACCTCTTTGAAAAAATGTGTCCCTCTCCCCCTTGTCCGCCACACATGATGAAGATGTGTTTTATGAAACATTGAACTGAAGAAGAAGAATCTACTTTTGCCAGTATAAACAAGAGCGCACATATGTACTCATTTTAAGAGGGGTGAGTTGGTAAGGACATACCATGACCCCATCAGAAGGCTATTTTTCCTCTTCACGTGCCGGGCGGGTGCCATTTGGCTAAGTGATATCGTGAGCTATTTAATCAAAGAGGTAACAAGTCCACTCATGCCGTCAAAACCAAACTTTCAACTTAGGCCACACATTGTTTTATATTTTCATTTTGTTCCCTATTCAGAGTGAAAATGATTTCTCGGCCCTGAGAAGAACCGTCAGGTGGTCCTTACTCCACTGGCAGGTGCAAAGATGCTTGCCACGGCGGTCGGGTTAGGTTCAGTTGATGAGGTAGTATGTGGCCGAAAGAGAAGAAAGCTGGTGTTTTGACACCAGGACATGGTTGGTTTGTGGCGGCTTCCCAACTCGTGCAAAGCTAGTCACCAGTTTCAGAGTTTGCTCACGGCAGAGTACAATACAGAATTGTCGGCATATTATTGCAGACGGACGATAATTGCCCCAGGTTTCATGGGTGAAACATACACCCACTCTGTCTATTGCTTTATTGGACACGACAACAACCTGAGAGTTAAGGTTTTGATTTTCAAAATTCAGGCCAAATTGCGTTCCATGAGATTAAATGTGCCTGTTAGTCCAGTCATTCTAAAGCTCCAGAGGGCCCAACCTAGAAAAAAATTGCAACAGAATTTTTTTGCATAAATGGCATCTTCAAACATCCCTTGGAGCCAGAAAAAAGTCTACCGAAATCGGAGTGGCGGAAGTCGGTTTTTCAAGATGGCGGAAAAAATGGCCGCCTAAACCGGTGTTTACTGCTTTCTGGCATGTTGCTCATATGTAAAATCTGGAAATAAAATAATAAATTTTGTCATTGATTTTATACTGTTCGTAACAGGCATACCAATCAAAAGATTTCAATTTTAAGTGAAAAAAACAATATAGCCGACAAAATGGCGGCCGAAACGGCGATTTGGCACATGTTGTAAGATTTCTTTTGATATTTTGCCCTGAAAATGCCAAAACTTTTATTCTTTTATAGTTAGACAATTGAAAATATCTGGACCTTACAATTGGTCAATGGTTAGAGAGAAAAAGATCAAGATGGCTGACAAAATGGCCGCCAACTCACAAAACCCCAGTTTAAAGCATTTACGTTCTTTGTAACCTGATAGACATTTACGCAAAACCATTTTACAATCTACAGTCAGGGTTATTGAGTTGATTGTTTGTAGAATTTGTTCTTCAGATTTAGATACTAAATGTGAAATTTTAATCACATTTTAGATTACATAACAAAAAATTTGTTGTGTTTTTCAGAAAAGGCTTTAGTTTAATTTTCATAATAAATTTCACACACTCAATTATTTTTCTGTAAAATATATTCATTTGAGGTATCAATAATATTTCTTAGAAAAATATTAAATTACGGTGGAGTTATTGGCTTATTCATTACACAAAGTTAACCCTGAATAAAATTGGGCAGGAAGTGGCTTTTTTCTCTGCTATTGGAGATATTATTAGATGTTCCCAAGCAATGATTTCGTCAGCTGCTGGCATGTGTTGAGAATTTGGCTGTTAATTTCGTCTGAATTTGATGAAAAGCAAATAAAATTGTGCAACAAAAAGTTAATAATTAAATTTTAACATTTAGTACTCACAATTTGTTTAATATGCATGCTTTTTATGAAAATAGGTAACTGATGTTAGAGGAAATTAGCGCCAGCAAACAAAACGACAGTGATCTGCAGTCACTTGTTCTTAGCCAGGCTTGGCTGATTTCATACTGAGATGAGCCTTCTGGGATGTATTGGATATGTAATGTCAGGAACAGAGCTTCAAAAAGTTCTTGAGACGGTGCATGCATCAAACAGTGTGATCCTTATGTTCCACTTCCAAATATTGACAGATCAAGTAATGTCAATCCAGAACCAATGACGAAAGAAGCTCCGGTTCTTCAGAAATCCCAAGAGTCCCGAATGTCACCAACACACAGATTCCTTGCCAAGAGATGGAGCAATTCAATGCTTGTACTCCAATGTTGGCTCGTTAGAATATGGAGACAGATTATTCAGCCATCCCAACTGATCACATTATAGCTAGATGTATACGCTGTGGTATGCAATGCACAGCCAGTGTCTTCCGATTCTGAACCTTGAATTACAGTGGAATACCCTCATGAGAGTTCACTTCTGGCTTCCGACTTACTGCCACTGGTATATTCAAATACGACTGAATTGGAGTATAGGTCTTCAGAATTCGCAGTGACAGAGAATAGTTTGTCAGAAGAATCAATGGCCAATGATATACTTGATGATGTTTTGAGAGGTGGTCTGAAGCTGTATGATGATCTTATTGCTTGCATGACGTCTGTGTGCGGCGATGTTTGCACGTCGGAGTGTCTTGTAGGTATCCATAAAAATCGAAGCACATAAATTAGATTTGTCCTTGCAAAGTCAAATCATTAGTCTTTGGCTACAGTGATTGACACCCTTCGACGTTTTAAAAGCACAAATAACGTCAGATTGGGAGCTTCACCTAAAAGCAGTTTCTGAAATGCTGCCTTATTTTGCAGCTGCTGGTCACAAGTCTTCTGCAAAATCTGCATGCATATACTTGCAGCAGACGCAGAAACTCAAAAGACACACGTCCAGATGTCATAAGACAAAGTGACAGATTTTGGACAGGGTTGTCATGTGATCTTGTAATTGAAAAAACGCTCATGAAAAGTATTAAATCACCAAGTGCTTTAACTAGAGGTTGGGAAATGAGAGATGCGCAGAGTGCACCGTGGCTGTTTTCCTTGCCGGCATGCTCAAGTATAAATGTTGCCATGCAGACTGTGACAAACTTGAGTTGTGAAAGATGTCAGCAGCATAAAGAATGTACCCAGGCAAGACAGTCGCGTGACGACAAAGACATCCGCAGCCTTGTTGAATTCCTCCACAACAGAAACCCATTTTAAAGAGAAACATTTAAAAAAATGGTCACTTGTGTGACTGCAGGCACATGCGTCAATGCCGAAAATGGCAGAGACGTGGGGATGACGATTCGCTTGTCTATGGAGGGGTCAAGTGTGAAAGACTTCACATTCAGAAAGAAAGACTAGGTTGTGGCAATGACAAGTCAATCAGTTCAGGTTGCTAACTGATTCTACACAAGTGGATCCACGACTGCTACTTCAGCGAATACTGACAGCTGCAAAAGACAACAGTGAAAGTTCATGAAGCCTTTTGAAGTTTGAGCTGTGTGTTGGTTACCCTGCTCTTTTTGATACATCTGGTCTTACCAGAGTCTCTAATAAATCAATATTAGTTGATGCAGTCTGGTCCAGCGGGGGACTATCTGAGGATTTCAAAAAACACGGTGATGCATGTAATCGACGGCGGTTCTCTCCTTCACCGTATTCCATGACCAACGTTTCAGTCGTTTGGCAGAGCTTATGTGGATTACATCAGCAAGTGCACCCAGCCTACTGTTGTTTTTGATGATTGCTGAGATGAACCATCAACCACAGATGTTTCCCATGTTCAAATTTTGGGTGGGGTGGTTGGAACTGAAGTTCACTGCAATGGTGACATGGTGATCAAACCAATGTCAGAACGTTTTTGACAAACAGCAAAAACAAACAATGATTCATTCACTTCTTGTCAAGTTTTGCTAGGCAATGCTGCACAGTGGTACAAACTCAAGGTGACGCAGATGTTTTAATTGAAGAAACAGCAGTGGAGAACGCAGCACAAGATCCAACTACCCTTCTTGCATACGATACAGACTTGTTGGTTCTTTTGTGTTGCCATGCTACTTCACAACAATTTCCAATGTTCACGAAATTTGACAAGAGGCACCAAAGCAAGAGGAGAGTCTGGGATACCAAGAATCTACAGTTGTCTCTTGGAGCCAAAACTTGCGCAGTTTTGCCATTTGCGTATGCAAAGGCTCTTCCATTCAAGAAACTGCATGATCGAGAATTCTGTGAAAACGCTAGAGTATTCACTAGACTCATGCAGCTGCAGCAAGACATATTTGAAGCTGGTAAGTGTTGTGTGTATGTCTGGCTCTGGAAATTTGGATGTCTTGCGATGCAGGCGATTTGTAGATGAGGTGTCAGACTAGCCCTAGTCCAAATACAGTCATTACCATTAACTCTCTTCAGTAGCTTAATTCCATTGTGCCGAGACATATTATCAAGAGCAAGAGTGGTCAAGTTTCCATGGCAGTGGCCTAGACTCGTTGTATTGGGGACAGATGCTGGCAGGTGGAAAATTCATTCCCACGACGACAGACAAGTCAGCAGCACCAGAGAACCTGCTGAAAGTAGTAAGATGCTCGTGTAAGACCAACTGCAGTCCAAGATATGTTCTTGCAAGAAGTTAGGATTGCCGTGCTCGCTTGCATGTGGAGAATGCCGCGGTTTAAGCTGCAACAATTCATTCTCATGGGCGACGCTGCACTGAAAAATTGGGGGGCTAAATCCCCTCAGCCCACCTGTGGTGCACCGCCTATAGTCCACGTGCGGCGTAGCACTGAAAAAAGTGGGGCTATAACCCCTCCCCTTCAGCCCCCTATGGTGCGCCGCCCATGATTCTCAGTTGACAGAGATTAGTTGTGTAAATATTGGTTTATTGTGTACAGATTTTGATCACAGACTGAGAATGACTGATTCAGACAGACTTGTAACGTCACTAAAGAGACGCCTAGTGGGAGCTGTGCAAGCACCTATATTATAAACTGTTTAACTTGCTAAACATACCTTGCTAAATCTTTCTCCTGTCTCAACTGTTGCTGTATTCACTAGCATTTACAGCTAACTAGAGGTGATACAGACGGTGTGGATAGTAGATCACTAAATTGAACGCAGAAAGTTATTTTCGATACAGCACATTATTTCAGGAGGAGAATGATCCTTCAGTCCAGGCGAACCTGATGTTTTTCACCAAAATAAGTTATTATTCGTTAAACAATCTTGAAAATGGTAGTCGTAATCATCAGAGCCAGAAAAATGGTCGTGCTGACCAAAAAAAAATTCAGAATATCAAATCTGTGAAGATGGCATGTCTCTGGAATCTGAAGCTCTTACATGAAACAACTATTTGGTGGCCATCTTAGAAAATGGTGGAAGTAATCAGTAGAGCCAAATCCAATGAGTCTCAATGGATTAGTTGACCCAGAAAACTTATGATGCAATATTTGAAGCAAGACGACATACTAATCTGTTCGTGCGAAGTTGTGCGACTCGAAATAATTTTGGAGGCCATCTTGGAAAATGGCGGATGGTGTCACCACAGCCATGCAAAATTATTTCCAATGAATTTGTTGACCCACAAAAGATAGGTAAACCTTTCTGAATTTTTATTCTATCACATTCCATTCTCGAGTTATAATGGTCATCTGCAAATCTGGCGGCCATTTTGTCCGCCATCTTGGAAATGGTTGAAGTAATCATTAGAGCCAAATGCAATGAGTCTCAATAGATTAGTCGACCCAGAAAACCTATGATGCAATGTTTGAAGCAAGACGACACACTAATTTGTGCGTGCAAAGTTGTGTGACTCGAAGTACTTTTAGCGGCCATCTTGGAAAATAGTGGACGGTGTCACCACAACGATGCAAAACTATTTCCAATGGATTTGTTGACCCATGAAAGATAGGTAAACTTTTTTGAATTTTTACCCTATCACATGCCACTCTCAAGTTATAATGGTAATCTGTAATGCTGGCGGCCATTTTGTCCGCCATCTTGAAAAACCAACTTCCGGCACTCCGATTCCGGTAGACTTTTTCCTCACAGTAAGGGGTATGAGAGGATACGATTTATGCAATAAAACCTTCTGTTGCAAATTTTTCCGGGTCATCCGTAGAATGTCAGGTCTATGTGGTAAATAACCACAACGCCGGCTATTAATTTATGGGAAGTTACCACGAATAAATTTCGTTTTATTTTATTCCATTTCGATAAAAATGTTTTCAAAAGTAAAACTTTCCAAATGACTAAAACTGTCACAGTGATGACTTTCAGCAAACCGTTCATCTCGACGCCGTCCTGTAATTACTGTGCTTCTCTGGCTATAACCTTGTCGCAGTAAGTATCTTGTGCTATTGCGACTTTTTCGTACTAGTATATATATGCAGGTGTACTACATCAAATTCTTTAGTTGATTATGATCAATGAACGGAGCATGCGCAGAAAAAAATGCATATCTTTGTTATCAAAAAGGTCAGTTCGGAACGCCCTCCATTCAGTGGCATATACAGTAAGCCGTGTTGTGGTACAACCGGTTTGGTTCAAAGCCATGTTTTTCGATGGAATTCTTAAAGCGGTAACTTTTTATGACGTTGTCAATAAGCGTTATTTTACTACTGCAAAGAAAAATCGATATCCAATGGCGTTCGTGTAACGACCATCTAACGCCAGTGTTTATTCTGGAATGAATTTTGTTTTGAATCGTAGGCATGCGGTTGGCCGTATGGTAGTGTATGGTAGGCGTGCGGTTGGCCATATGGTACTGTATCGTCTTGCACTGTCTGCTAGAAGCATTTAAATTTCGTGAATAGTACGTCATAACTGATTCATTACTACGATACACCTATAGCTTCAAGAAAATATGATAAATTCGCTTGGAATTAGCGTTACTGGATACATGGCAAGATGGCCGCATACGCATTTATAAATGAGACTGCCTTTGTTGTCTACTTAATAAGGGATCGTGCAATTTTCATTTTGCTGAAAGCTGTTATATGTCTACATCAGACGCCGGGTCAAATCGTTTTCTCGAAATGGAACTCGAGATTATTTTTGGCATTCATTTTTCATTCTACTTGTCTCTTAATTAACTCATAGAATCGAGCTTTAATTTCGAATAAATACTTTAAATTTTAGCCGTAATGTTGGGTCATTAAGTGAAAACTAGGAATTGTCGGTTACCCACGTAAGCCAATATGTACGCAAGCCTAAATTACAGCTGAGTAGAATCGAAAATATAATGGCAAATTCCAACTAGAAAGATTATTGTCACGGCGTGACAATAATGACTCTGCGCGTGCGTATTACTGCAATTGTTATAGGAAGTTACTGACAGCAACCCGTATACCAATATGAAAAGGAATTCTTTAAAATTGTAGGAAAAATAACATGTTCATATTTTGATGACCTTTCCACTAACTGACCTCTTTCGGTGCATTATGAGCCCGGATGAGGGAATAATTGTAAACTCGATTAAAAGTGTGGTTAATGCTAAGAATCACAGATGTTTTACTTGAAGCACTTTAGAATACTACATGAATGAATTGGTCAAACTTTCAGAAAAAATGCACCTAATGACCCCATGGGTGCACCAAATGACCTGATAATTTAGAATACTACATGAATGAATTGGTCAAACTTTCAGAAAAAATGCACCTAATGACCCCATGGGTGCACCAAATGACCTGATAATTTAGAATTCAAACTCAATCACATTTACTAAACAGATATGTAATTTTGAAGTCTCTAGCTCAAGATTTTAGTTTGCACTCATTGACCTTCGACCTATTTTTCTGATTGCTTAGGCCTATTGCATAGTAAAGTAGCACGTTCGATTGGCATGGTGACTTACACCAGTTTGCTAAACTTGAAAAGAATTCCTTGAAAAATGTAGGAGATATAACATTTTGAACGTTAAATGACCTTTGCACTAATTGACCCTATCCGATGCATTATAAGCGTCTTGAGGAGAATCGTTGCAAAGCCCGTGAAAAGTGTGTTTAATGCTGAGAATCACAGTTGTCTAACGGTTGACACATCATAATAATTGGTGAATGAAAAGGACATATTTTCAGAAGAAAAATGCACCTAATGACCCCATGGTTGCACTAAATGACCTGAAACTTCATATTTCAAATTGAATTAGACGTACCAATCAGACTTGTGAATTTGAAGTGTCTAGCTCAAAATTTTAGTTTGCACTCAATGACCTTTGACCTATTTTCTCTGATTGGATGACCCTATTGCGTAGTAAAGTAGGGTATTTCATTGGCATGTAGGTTTACACCAATGTGCTGGAACTGAAGAGAATTCCTTGAAAAATTTTGAAGAAATAAGATTTTCAAAAGTAGATGACCTTTGCACTAATTGACCCTATCCAGTGCATTATAAGCCCATTTAGTAGAACTATTGAAAAGTCCGTGAAAGTATATTTAATGCCTTATTGACTTATATATGTGTACCGAATTTGAAAAGAATAGCTTTTAAAATAAAGAAGGAGTAGCATTTTGAAAATTATATGACCTTTGCACCAAATGACCTCTTCCGGTGCAAAATGGAATATGATTATATAACGAATCAAAATTTATGTACTGTCAAAAATGATATACTGAATTTAATGAACGTAGCTGCACCCAATTTGGAGTTATTTCAATAAAAGCCTCAAAGTTTGTCGGAAGAAGAATAAGAAGAATAAGAACTAGAACACAATTGCGTATGCGCACTTACAACTCTGCGCGTGGTGTATGAGTGTGCATAGTGAAGTATTTGTTGAATGCACGACACTTTTCATTGTTCACGGTCTTTATTCCGTTGCGTTCATACTTTCTGAACAAAACTCTACTCTCTACTGAACATAGATACAGTAACTGACCTAGCGACATAATTAAAAGACACACGATATTTCGAAACATACTCAAGAATAATGATGGTATTGCTATTCGCCGCGCCGACAAGTCTGCCCAGTATGTTATTTTAAACAAAGAGGACTATTCCGATAAACTTAGTCTATTAATATGTGACCCTTCCAAGTTTACCAGCATTAGTCGGTCACCCCTCATTGACCTTAAACGTGAATTGAATCGTCACATTAGGGCTATAAATGCTGAGGCTGGTCGTCGCATTTTCTCCGAAATCGAAGGTGATTACTCCGAAGGTTATCTCTATGGTAACCCTAAAATACACAAAAAAGATGTTCCTCTACGGCCGATAATATCCCAAGTCCTGACGCCCACGTACAAGACAGCGAAGCATCTTGATAAAATCATAAAGCCGTACATTCAGAGCCGTTACTCCATTAAATGTCGTGAGGATTTTATTGACATTTTGCGCACACAAGTGCCATCCCCCCACTACCAACCTATGTCGCTTGACGCTGAGTCTTTGTTCACCAACGTGCCGGTGGATGAGACCATTACTATCATTTTGGATAATGTATACCGTCACCCACATTTAAAGCCACCCGACATTTCACCTACTCATTTGAGAGAGTTGTTAACCATCTGCACAACCAAAGTACCATTTCGCCATATAAATGGGAAATTGTTTTTGCAAAAAGATGGTGTGAGCATGGGCTCTCCTCTGGGTCCCACTTTCTCGGAATTTTATATGTCTGAAGTGGAAAAGAGGGCTAGCAATGTGATTGGTGGTATTCCTATCTATGTACGTTATGTAGATGATATTTTTGTTTATTGTGCCTTTGATGACTTGTTATCAGTACGTGATGAACTTGAGCGCCACTCTGTATTGAAGTTTACCCACGAGCTTCCTGTAAATGACAAGATTCCGTTTTTGGACGTTCTTGTGAACCATTCTCCGTCTGAATTTTCTACATCAGTTTACCACAAGCCCACTGATAAAGGTTTCTGTCTCCACGCCAAAAGTGAGTGCCCTGAGCGGTATAAGGTCGCCGTTGTGGTCAACTTCCTAAAGAGGGCGTATTCGGTGTCGTCTAACTGGCTATTGTTCAATCAAGAGGTAGATCGCATAAGACAAACACTGGTGAATAATGGGTATACCAATGCTTTCGTGGACTTCCATATTAAGCGATTTATGTCCAGAATTAGCTATGAAGTCCCTGCACGTCGGACTGGTGTCACCAAAAAGATATTTTACAAAAATGTCATGTCTAATAATTACCTCCAGGACGAACACGCCATTAAGAAAATCATAAGGGACAACGTTAAAGTTTGTAAGCCTGATGATTACCTTGATGTTATTATTTATTATCGGAATAGGAAGTCCTCCAACTTGGTCATGAAAAATAACATTTCTAAAGCGAAAGTCCGCCCCGTTGCACAGTGTAGTGTTGTTTATGAATTTGTATGCCCTATGAACGAATGTCTTCGTTCAAACGTCAAACAATGTTACATTGGTCAAACGGTTTGCAGTCTTTCCCGTCGGTTATCCATGCATCTTCAAAATGGCGCCATTCAAGATCATTTTCTGCAATACCACGCACGTAAAATCACCCGTCAAGAAATTGTGGAAAACACGTCAATTCGCTACGTGGAGCAAGATGTGCTGCGTTTGAAAGTATTAGAGTCCCTTTTAATTGCTTTTGAGAAGCCTATTTTGAATGAGCAGCAAACAGGGTCGCGCCGCACGTTACACTTGTTTGCGTGACTTTCCTGTTACCCCAATTCATTAGTCATTCTTTGCAGTATTTCACACCCGCCGTGTCTCACTGTGTGTGTCGTCAGCTTATACTCTGTGGTGGCATTACTGCGTCATTTTATCTTCACTTGAGAATGAAACAAGTACGTTTCGAAATATCGTGTGTCTTTTAATTATGTCGCTAGGTCAGTTACTGTATCTATGTTCAGTAGAGAGTAGAGTTTTGTTCAGAAAGTATGAACGCAACGGAATAAAGACCGTGAACAATGAAAAGTGTCGTGCATTCAACGAATTCTGTATAACAGAAAACTTGCTCCCGAAGTATAGTGAAGTATATGGACATTACACTGCATAGAAGTTGCATCCTTTGTGTGAAAGAGATGTCCCTGGTAACTATGACAGAGCAACAGTAAAGAGTAAGAATATCAACGGAAAACTGCACCTAATGACCACAAAGTTTGTGACCGAATTTCCTTTACGAATGAAAAGTATATACGCGATTATGTAAGCTCTAGCTCAAAAATCACTTTTGCACTTAATGACCTTTGACCCGGAAACTCGGTTCCCCTTTATCCGATTTAAATTTCACGTAAATTTCAGGTACATTTCTCTAGTATGTGCTTGTTATCAAAATTTGGAGTCTATCTAAAAAATTGTACAAGAAGAAGCAATTTGACGGAATGCACTCTTTGACCTGTTTCTGGTCATTCCGGTGCATTTGAGTCAAATCCAAGTCATCAATAGAATTAGATTGGCTATTGCTTGAACCAACATGAATACGAACTCTCTCGATAATGAATAATGTATGAACGAGCAGATTGAAAAAGTCTGAAATTTAAGGGAAAAGTGCACTAAATGACCCCAAAGTTGCACCTAATGACCCAAAAGTTTGTGATTGAGCTTCCTTTATGACTGGAAGCCACATGCATGAATATGAAAAGTCTAGCTCAAAAATCACTTTTGCACTTAATGACCTTTGACCCAGAAACTCGGTTCCTTTGATCCGATTGGAATTCCAAGTAAAATTCGGATGCAGATCGCTAGTACCTACTTGTTAACAAAATTCGAAGAGTCTATCTAAAAAACTGTAGAAGAAGAAGCATTTTGAAAAACTGCACTCCTTGACCCGTTTCAGGTCATCCTACTGCATTTTGGGTCAAAAAAGATAATCAATATAAATCCCTTAACTATCGTATCAATCACAGTGAATATTATTGTTCTAAATGAATGAATGTAGGAGTAATAACAATATGAAAAGGAATGAAGAAGAATAATAATAACTAGAACGCAACTGCGTATGCGCACTTACAACTCTGCGCGTGGTGTAGGCACATGAAGAATGGAGTACAGGCGCATTACATTGCATAGAAGTTGCATCTTTTGTGTGAAAGAGAGATGTCCCTGGTGGCTATGAAAGAGCAAGAGTGAAAAGTTAGATTATCAAGAGAAAACTGCACTTAATGACCCCACAGTTGCACCTAATGACCCTAAAATTTGTGAATGGATTTCCTTTGCGAATGAAAATGATATACATAATTATGTAAAGTCTAGCTCAAAAATCCCTTTTGCACTTACTGACCGTTCTCCCAGAAATTCAGTTCAGATGATCAGATCGAAATTCCATGTAAGTTGTGGGTGCTCTTACATGGCACCAAGCTGTTCACGAAATTTAAAAGGCAATCTCAAAAATCGCAGAAGTAGAAGCAGTTCAAAGAATTATACCGGTTGACCCTCTTGCGGTCCTATAGAGCATTTTGGGTCATTACACGTATAATCAATAGAATTTGATCGGCAATTGGTTGAACCACCATGAATTTGAACGCTTTTCATAATGCATAATTTAAGTACAAACTGATTAAAAAGTCTTGAATTTTACACAAAACTGCACTTTGTGACCCCAAAGTTTCACCTAGTGACCCCAAAGTTTGTGACTAAACTTCCTTTATGAATGGTAATCATATGCATGATTATGAAACATGAAGCTCAAAAATCACTTTTGCACTTAATGACCTTTGACCCGTAAACTCGGTTCCTTTGATCCGATTGGAATTCCAAGTAAATTTGGGATGCAGGTCTCTAATGCCTTCTTGCTATCAAAATTCGAAGAGTCTATCTAAAAACCTGTAGAAGGAGAAGCAATTCGACGGAATGCACTCGTTGACCCATTTTGGGGCAATCCGGTGCATTTTGAGTCAAATCCATGGGATCAATAGAATTTGATCGGCAATTGGTTGAACCACCATGAATTTGAACGCTCTCACTAATGCATCAATTAAGTACAAGCTGATAGAAAAAGTCTTAAATTTAACAGAAAAGTGCACTTAATGACCCCAAAGTTGCACCCAGTGACCCAAAAGTTTGTGACTGAACTTCCTTTATGAATGTTAATCATATGCATGATTATGAAACCTGAAGCTCAAAAATCACTTTTGCACTTAATGACCTTTGACCCGGAAACTCGGTTCCCTTGGTCCGATTGGAAATCCGTGTAAATTTCTGATGCACTTCTTTAGTCCCTACTTGCTAACAAAATTCGAAGAGTCTATCTAAAAAACTGTAGAAGAAGAAGCATTTTGAAAAAATGCACTAATTGACCCGTTTCAGGTCATCCTATTGCATTTAAGGTCAAAAAACTATTATCAATATAAATCCCTTAACTATCTTATCAATAACAATGAGTTATATTGTTCTAAATGAATGAATGTAAGAGTAATAACAATATGAAAAGGAAGGAAGAAGAAGAATATGAATAATAATAAGAACTAGAAAGATTATTATCACAGCGCGACAATAACGGACTCTGCGCGTGCGTATTACTGGAATTATGGAAAGTTATTGACAGCAATCCGTTTTCCAATATCAAAGGGAATTCTTTAAAATTGCAGGAGAAATTACATATTAATTTTTTGATGACCTTTCCACTAGTTGACCTATTCCGGTGCATTATGAGCCCCAATGAGGGAGTAATTGTTAACTCGATTAAAAGTGTTAGTAGTTAATGTTAAAAATCACAGATGTTTTACTTTAAGCACTTCAGAATACAAGATGAATGAATTGGTCAAACTTTCAGAAGAGAAATGCACCTAATGACCCCACGGGTGCACCAAATGACCTGAAAATTTAGAATTCAAATTCAATCGCACTTAGTAAACAGATACGTAATTCTGAAGTCTCTAGCTCAAAATTTTAGTTTGCACTCAATGACCTTTGACCTATTTTTTTCTGATTGGTTAGGCCTATTGCAAAGTAAAGTAGGGTATTCAATTGGCGTGTTGACTTACACCAGTGTGCTCAAATTGAAAAGAATTCCTTGAAAAACGTAAGACATATAACATTTTGAACGTTAAATGACCTTTGCACTAATTGACCTCATCCGGTGCATTTTAAGCATCTTTAGGAGAATTATTGCAAAGCCCATGGAAAATGCGTTTAACGCTGAGAATCACAGTTGTCTAACGGTTGACACATCAGAATACTTACTGATTGAAAAGGTCAAATTTTCAAAAGAAAAATGCACCAAAGACCCCATGTTTGCACTAAACGACCTGAAACTTTGGATTCCGATTTGATTTACCTGTGGCAATCAGGCCTGTCAATTTGAAGTGTCTAGCTCAAAATTTTAGTTTGCACCTAATGACCTTTGACCTATTTCACCTGATGGGATGACCCGATTACTTAGAAAAATAATTTTTTAAATTGTAATGTTGACTTATACCTGTGCACCGAATTTGAAAAAGATAGCTTTAAAACTGGAGGAGTAGCATTTTGAAAATTATATGGCCTTTGCACCAAACGACCTCTTCCGGAGTTATGTGGAATATGATTATATAACCAATCAAAATTTATATACTGTCAAATGTCATATGCTGAATTTAAAGACCGTACCTGCACCCATTTTGGAGTTATTAAGTGTCAAAGCTGGTCGGAAAAGAATAAGAATAAGAATAAGAACTAGAAAGATTATTGTCACGGCGTGACAATAACGGACTCTGCGCGTGCGTATTACTGGAATTATTATAGGAAGTTACTGACAGCAACCCGTTTACCAATATGAAAAGGAATTCTTTAAAATTGTAGGAAATATTACATATTAATTTTTTGATGACCTTTCCAGTAATTGACCTCTTCCGGTGCATTATAAGCCCCGATGAGGGAGCAATTGTTAACTCGATTAAAAGGGTGGTTAATGCTAATAATCACAGATGTTTTACTTTAAGCACTTCAGAATACAAGATGAATAAAATGGTCAAATTTTCAGAAGAAAAATGCACCTAATGACCCCATGGGTGCACCAAATGACCTGAGAATTTAGAATTCATACTCAATATCACTTAATAAACAGATACGTAATTCTGAAGTCTCTAGCTCAAAATTTTAGTTTGCACTCAATGACCTTCGACCTATTTTTTCTGATTGGTTAGGCCTATTGCGAAGTAAAGTAGGGTATTTAATTGGCATGTTGACTTACACCAGTGTGCTGAAATTGAAAAGAATTCCTTGAAAAACGATATAACATTTTGAACGTTACATGACCTTTGCACTAATTGACCTTATCCGGTGCATTTTAAGCATCTTTAGGAGAATTATCGCAAAGCCCTGGAAAATGGGTTTAACGCGAGAATTACAGTTGTCTAACGGTTGACACATCGGAATACTTGTTGATTGAAAAGGTCATATTTTCAGAAGAAAAATGCACCTAATGACCCCATGTTTGCACTAAATGACCTAAAACTTTGGATTCCGATTTGATTTATCTGTGGCAATCAGACCTGTCAATTTGAAGTGTCTAGCTCAAAATTTTAGTTTGCACCTAATGACCTTTCACCTATTTTACCTGATTGGATGACCCGATTACTTAGAAAAGTAATTTTTTAAATTGTCATGTTGACTTATACCTGTGCACCGAATTTGAAAAAGATAGCTTTAAAACTGGAGGAAGAGTAGCATTTTGAAAATTATATGACCTTTGCATCAAACGACCTCTTCCGGTGCAATATGGAATATGATTATATAACCAATCAAAATTTATATACTGTCAAAAGTCATATGCTTAATTTAAATACCGTACCTGCACCCAATTTGGAATTATTAAGCCTCAAATTTGGTCGGAAGAAGAATAAGAAGAAGAAGAAGAAGAAAATTGAAGAAAACCCAGGAACAACAGTACTCTGCGCTTACACGCGCAGAGTAAATATACTTTTATTGTGACTAAAAAGATTAGACCCCCGGCTGGCCCAGGTCAGTACCACACATTGATAATCGCGATTGTCAAAAATACAGTATTAAAATAACCACAGGCACAAGAAAATAAATTTCCTTGTTTCCAAATCAAATTGGTTTTGAATACTTGTCATTGGACATCAAACCACATTTCAAATTTCGTACAGCCCGGCCACAATGGGATTGCCATCACGATCAGCTGTCAACCATTCATATTAGTAGATGGGAACCCAAGTACTCGTGTACATGTATAAGGGGGGTATTATCAGTTTAACGGCCGAACGATTATTGATGGATGGGATAGTCTTCTTCAAATTATTATTGTTGGATGGGAAAGACTTCTTGATATTATTATTGTTGGATGGGATAGTCTTCCTGAAGTTATTAGCTTTGACTAGTGTTTAACAAAATCTGTTGTTTTTGCTATTTCATTGCAAATCATCATTTGTTGCTGTCGTCTACCCGACATTCCCTGAAGGCAGGTGAGTTCACCAGTTAAGGGCGAAGGCAACCTTTTTCATGTCACTTTTAGCAAAAATAAGGTTCGTTGATTATCCCAGACACAGTTTTCACTTAATTACAGGTTTTCGTAATTTGATTAATTTCTCGTCCTCTACTCCGGAAAAGACGTTTTGGGAGGCAATTTCTTTTCATTATAGCCTGACTGTGAGAGCTGTCGAGTCAGTCATTGTTCTACCTCGGTTGTGATAAGTTCGGTCGTCGTTTGCTTTTGTTTACAAGTCAGTCAACATGCCACGCTGTTGCTGCGTGCCGGAATGTACTCATTATCGTCTCACACGCGCTTTGGGTACCTTGCGTCGCTTTCCGAAGGATGACACACGTCGCCGTACTTGGCTAGCTCGTTCATGTGAAGAACGCAGCGCTACCCGCCTACGCAACGTACGAAGCAGTGGAGGGTTACCGAGGGTGTGGCAAGCATTTTCTGCCGTGAGATTACGACAGAGATATGTGCCGTACGCTGAATTGATATAGGTCCCTGCGAAACAACACCTGAAGAAGGGTACCATACCGTACTACGGGCATCAACTAGTAGTTGATGCCCGGCAGTGCCCGTCGCCAACCCCGCATTTTTGAAGCGAGAAGCCTCGCGAGCTGTGGCCACTATATACAGTGACTGGAGGCACTTCATCTACTGTCACCCGTGCCTCCGAACGTACCCCCATTGCGTGCAATTCCGGGAACTAGCACTGATTCGCTGTGTGCTGTTGTCTCTAGCCCAGAGCCTGTAAGCAGTGTGGCGAGGGAGTCACACGGCGGGATGAAAGCAGTTTGCCGGGTGCCCAGATCACCCTCCAGTGGGAGCGTGTCGCAGGACACTCGGGCAAGTGGGACAGTCCTTCCTCTGTTATTTCTCCAAGTTATATAGCAGTGATAATAGCAATTTGGGAATACATTTTCTCAATATGTCTGAATTGCCTGATACTTTACCAGTTGATGGCGCTGAATTTTCAGACAGAGGTTTTACACAAGCTGGATTCTATGAAGATTTAAAAAATACCAAGAACAACAAATCCCCAGAAACGGATGGCTTGAGTTGTGAATTTTATAAATGTTTTTGGGAAGAAATTAGGGTTCTTTTTTAATGTTTTGAATACAGCTTTGAAGTAGGAAGTTTGTCTCCCTCAAAAAATAGAGGAATCATAACTTATACCCATGTCTAAAGATAACTCCGAATAACAGTCATTAGCTTTCTGGAGACCAATAACATTGATAAATATTGATTACCGAGTTCCTCCCTTCACGTTTAAATACTTGTATGCAGAAATTGATGCATATTAATCAAAGTGCTGCTAAAGGGAGATTTATTGGTTACAACATACGAATTATAGAATGCTATTGCACACACACTTATATAAAAGTCAAGGTTACATCGTATTTTTGGACTTAAAAAAAAGCGCATGACACAATCGAATGGAAAGTTATACATAAGGCTTTGCGTGTCTTTAATTTTGGCCCTAAGTTTAAAAAAATGGGTTAACATTCTCTATAACAACCCTATTTCATGTGATTAAAAATGACCTATCCCATGACTATGTTAAACTTTAAAGAGGAGGGTGTGACTGTCAGACAAGGAGACTCATTGATAGGTCAGTTAGTTTGTTTATGTGTGGATGTAATGGTTAACTGTATTAAAAATAGTCAGAGGTATTAATATTGAAGAAAGTGAATTTAAGGTATTGCAGTATGCTGACGATACAACAATATTTCTTCAGGCTGGTCAACAGACTTCAATTGGCTAGATTTCCTTGAAAGTTTTAGTTGAAGTTTCAGGATTAAAGTTAAACCCAAACAAGTGTGAAGGTTGTCATCTTGGCAACGAAATTTTGTATAACCTTAAATGGTCTGGAAAGCCAATCAAATGTTTGGGCATATATTTTGGACACAATAAGGAAGAAAACAATGCCCTTTAATATGATGACAAAATTAAAAATCTTCAAAAAACAAAGTCGGGAGAAAAATAATATTATCTAGGGCTTCATTTGGCAAAATAAATCCCCAAGAGTTAGAAAAAATATTGCTGTAAATAATAAGGACAGGGGAGGAGGGCTTTTCCAGATATCAACATTTTGTTTAAGTCCTTGTTAATTAAATTCAATAAATGATTTTTAGAAGAAAAAATGAAGAATGTGATAATAACTTGGCGTGTATAGAAAATATGGAGGCAGTTTAGTATTAAAATCTAATAATGCTTATAAGAATTTGCCTATAGTATCCTGATATGTTATGGTCCTGGGAGCAATGACAGAGTATTTACGTAAAAAATATTTATTTGAAAAGTCAAGTTGTATGGAAAAACAGTAATATTTTGATAGAAACTGTGTTCTATATCAGCTACTACAATGCTAGCATTAGTTTTTATTCAAGACTTATTAGATTTCTAAAATAAATGATTATCTTAAAAAGTTTTAATGGAAATGTACAAATAAATCAATTGGATAAGGTAAAATGGTCAGGCCAAGGCAACCAAAATTTCAAATATTGTGATTAATGAAATGATGGAGCCAGTAACAAGCAGGTCATTAGATCGCAGGGGAGGATCCAGGATTTTTAGTTGGGGGAGGGCAGGGCGGTGTATTAGTCAGGATTTTGCCAGTCAGACATTCGAATCTTCGAATTGCCAAATGGAATCTGGGAGAGTTTTAGGGGGGCCATGGCTACCTTGCCTCCCTCTAAATCCGCCACTGGATCGGATCAGACTGATACGCAATGGACAAAAGATGTATTATTTTCCAGGAAGATATCAATTCCTGATGTGGAACATAGTTTGTTAGAATTATTTGCTAAGCAGCAAATTAAACAGATTTATGTCATTCCTTATAAATTGTTGCTCCAACCTGACTTGAAAGTTTTTAAGTATTATCACATTCATTAAAAATTTAAACAAAACATATTTTAAAGACAATAAAAATAGCCGAAAACAACAAATGCTTATTTGTAGTCTCGTTGAAACTTTTAATCGTTTAATTTTGGAATTTGAGCTTGTACTTCCTTTTTGGAATGAATTGCAAATTTGTATTTCAAATGTTGTTAGTGCTTATATTTTACTTGCTTGAAAAGCGTGTCCTGCTATTGCATGCTTTGGGGATCATTGTTATGAAACTAATCACAATAGCGCAATACTTCATGACTTTGTATACTTGTTCCAAGTCTTCATGTACTAAAGATTTTACCCAATTGAAGACATGGAAAGCTATGCAATCAAGAGAACTGAACTCCCCTGGCTTGTTGGGATTTTTTGAAACCTTCACTGTGTGGCAAGTCCTGACTTCACCATATTAGAGTAACGGACATCATTAACGTATTTTTAACGACTGGAAACTGCTTATCGCTTCTTTTTAAGTGTTTGTTACGTTTCTTTGCCGTCATAAAAATATACGTTTCTTCCTTCTACGCCGGCGACGTAAGGGAGGCTGGTGGCCACTTTGGCGTATGGAGGTGGGGTGCGCTACTCGTGAGACACTATGTCTAGCAGGTCAGGGGTGTGCGCCTCGCCATTTTTTCCTGAAAAATGCTGTAGTAACAATAAATGGCTTGCCACGTTCTGTGATCACACCGGCAGACGTTTCCATGTCAACCAGCCATGACCGTTTCACCTATGAATATTAGTAGGCTTGGTGCTGATCAACAGCCGGACATACGCAATCGCTAAATCGATTCGATTGCAAGTCCGCAATATTGTATCGAATGAGCACGCTTACAATGTAGTTCGTATGCTTCCATTTGTTCTCATGTACCTATGTATTTCAATTATGGATTTTGACAAGCGCTCAAGTGTCAAGCTGTACTGAACGACGTTATTATCTTTCAATTAACTACTTTCTGTAATTGTAAAGCCTGTAACTTGTTTATTCATCTAAATGATATACAGTACTTTATACATTTTAATACTCTTAGTAATTAAATTGTATATATTATCTGCTTTGCATTATAACTTATTATTATTATTTCAGACTGGTTCCACTTGGCAATTAGTGCATTTACTTAGGTGATGACCCAGTCAAAATAATTGAAACCAAGGCCTGGCGTTTGATTGGAACATGAAAAGAATTCTACGCTGACACCCTAACCAGTTGAGATTGGGCATCTCGTCCGGTTTGCGCACAACAGAATTTGCAGGTTCTAATCAAAGACACCTTGCTGTTGTGGTTAATTAAATCGTCTCAGACTTCTGATGTTATCCTTCTCTACATAATGAGACCATCATAAACACATTAAGGGTGACAATAGTATTTTTAAATCATCATTTTGAAAGTTTGTAAATAGCACATTTGAATAGTTCATGGAAAGCACGTGATTAGGCATTTAAATTTTGAAAATTGGTCAGCGAATGTGACTTTTACAATCTAAAACGTTTCTTTAATGTTGCAATGTTATGTTCATAAAAACCTATGGAGAACATGTTTTTCTAAGCTCCGTCAGTTTAACACCTGCTAACACTTCGCAGTGAATATATCGGGCAGTAGGAGGCCCACCGTTGCCACCTCCCAAGTTGACGAAACGGGTCATATGTTTGAAGAACTCAAGGATTAATTTTGGTGAAAACTCAAAAAAAAACTGAGAAGTGTACCAAAACGCTGGAGGATAAAATAGACAGTGTAGCGGCATTTATTACGTAAGCTAACACTAGCGTGTACTAGAGCGACGTCTTTTGTGAAAATGACGGTCAGTTGTAAACGTTCAATGGGTGAAATAGTGTACAGATACACTGCATATCAGGCAGCATTATGGTATCTAAAATGTTGATTCTTATCAATTCTTTCTACTTGAAGCTAATGTAAATGTGATGAAGTTACAAAAAAGTATTCGTTTAAAAGTGTAGAATATATGCAGTATTTGGTCATTTTTAAAACGAAAATTCCTAAATTTATTCACACCTCTAAAATCTATCCATTCAACATATCTTTCAGTGTCCACATCCTCGCAAACAGGCTTGTAGAATCAGTGGAGTAGCGCCCACTTTCAGCTTTGCTAAACGTGCCTCTACTCTTATCTCCTCTGTGACGGTGACGTGATGGATGAAGGGATGTTGTCTGTATAAATTTTATTCGAGTCCTTGTGTGACTTTCGAATCCTGTTATGTGTTATTCCTAATGCATACAATCTATATGTTTTGACAGTAGAAAATTGCTGTTTTAGGTATACAAAAACGTGCCAATTTTTGAAGGCCCATAGGTAAAAATCAAGAGTCCAATTCAAGTGCAAAATTGGTGATTTTTGTATCAAAGCCACGCCACGATCCACATACACAAAGTTTAAGATGAATCTGAAAGATGACCCTTAGAGTGATTTTTCATTTTTGTTCTCGTGGAATGGCTCTTAAAGGGGTATGGGAAGCGAAAACTGTAAAAATAGCTTTTAAACAGGTCGTGGTGAATCTACTTCTTGAGGATCATGCTAACGTGAGAGTCATTTACTTTGAATATTGCAGGAATTTCCAGAAAAATGTGTCAGATCCAAGGCGAAATAAAAACTTTTTCATCACAATACCATTCTCCACCCCTATTAATATATATGCGCGCATGCGTTCAAAGAAGTCTTACTGGTTCCTCAGTGCCAGTCTCCAGTGTTAACATCAAAGGCCAAAAGTCATATTTTCCGTATATAAGGGAAATGTGCTACGTCAATGTCTTGCTAAATCGAATGAGTGCTTTGCGGTGTGCCAGTGGAAGAAAAATCGACGAAGTGACAAGATGTTCACAAACTGTTTTCTTGAAATTTCAAACTAAACGCAAATGTTTTGATACAACAGAAATTCAAAATCTTTGTGAACAAACGTGAAAATGTCTGGTCAACAGTTTGACTTCTGCTTCAGTGGCAGAGAACCACTATGAATAATGCAATTTGGTCTGTTCTTTACGTTCTGTGCCTTTAAAGGGGTTAAAAATTCACCTGTCCAAGAATCCCCAGCTAGAATTATGAACTACCCATCCAAAAGGATGGAACAACCCCCTGCTTCAAGGAATCTCCCTGAAAACTTGTGTCCCTTTTTTCAAATCCATGCTCTAAATCGGTTTTTATCCTAATTTTAATCCCAGAACAACATCACAGTCACAATACAGACNCCCCCCCCCCCGCCCAGGCAACTTTCCCACTGCATGTAATTCGACCACTTGATTAACCTCAATTGCCCTAATTGTGACAGCAAACGCGTCCCTGGTGTTTAAAAACAAGTTACGAAATGACCACTCATATCTACGCAGAAGACAGTAGAGCAGAAAAGTAATCAAGTTTACTTTATGTATAAATCACTCACAAAGAATCTTCTTAGTTCACCACAACCATACATAACAGTAATAGGTAAGAGAAAAATTCGATGAATACTTGTCGGCTACAACGACTTTACTTATACCATTTATGTTAGATTCCAAATTGTATTTCCACACCATATAATAAGCCACAAATAGGTTAAATCTGCACAAAGGTTAATGAACTTGAATACACCCGTATAGTCTCCCAGGTACCGAGTCCAATAGGCTCGGAGTCGTAGGCACACTCCGTGCACATTAGTTGCAAAGACGCGAATCAGCATACGATACATTTCTAACTTGCTCACTGGCCACGGCACTTCTGAGCAGTGGTCAAATTTTAAAGGTTTAAAGGTGTACTCCAGCACTTTCTGCAAAATTAACCAGTCGCTGTGCTCGTCAAATTGTGTATTAGGATCAAAATCGCAATGAACGCACCATGACACAGTGACCTCTAGCTGTATGCAAATGCGATGCTATTGTCCGGCATCGACATCCTTCCCAGACAAAAGGCCCGTTTCATCATGAAACTGTTTTTTGGTGTTAACTTAGACCGAAACCGGGCTAACTTCAGGCGAAAATGTTTTAGCCTGGCTTCACGATGAACTTCCTAAAGACTACTACAGTCAAGCTAGGACTAAAAGTCCAGCTATGATGGAGAAGGCTTAAGATTGGACGTTTGGTCTCAATTATTACTAGCGTCACTGTGATCTGATGAGGAACAAAATTTCGTTAATATTATTTACAATCTAATTTCCCTAAATTTAAGATCGTCTGTTTTCGATTTGAAAAACGACTAAACTCACAGAGACCATGCGATTTAGCTGGTCATGTGAAAAAATATTTTCCAGCCAAGGCATAACAGGGTGTTCTCATATAAACGAAATCCAAAGTGT
>NMRA01001135.1:16606-50761 GCA_002633005.1 Phoronis australis | reverse complement strand
TGTGTGAGTTCTTAATTTTCTTCGATCTGCCCAATCAGGTAGAACTGCGTTTTCAATTCATTCACTATAGGCACCTGAAGGTTCAAATTGGAAACTCGTGTCGTATGACGTCATATGACGTAGGCGATGCGCGCCTCATTTGCATATATTAGTGACATGTGTTGGTTCAAAAAAGAGGATCATGCCCGAGTACATGCCTGGGAAGAGGCATCTTTTGTAAGGGTAAAACAAGTCATGTTCATAGCATCCTAGCGCCATTAATATGCAGTCTTTGGGGACCAAAGTGGTGTCATTTTATAGCTAAAGAGTTAAGCTTTCAAACACAATGCGTGGATTCCAGACAACTTTAACATTTACTTTTGAAATCACCTTTAAAAACGCGTTAAAGGAGAATGCCATCCGATTTAATTAGTCTTTTTTGCCGTCTTAATCGGTCTATATCTACATCGCCTCGCACACGGTCGACCTTACCTTGCCAAGAGGTGTCGCGTTAACCTGTGAGGAAGGTGAAAAACGACGCTAGCGACGTCAGTGGTTCATATGCAGAGTGAATGCTGCTATGTTGCGGTGCATCGTTCCCGCTTGTCCGAACTAAGCAGCTGCGAGGAAAGCGGGTATATCGTTTTTTCACTTTTTCGAGAGTCTGAAATGCTTAGGAAGTGGCCCTTGGTAGTGAAGAATGAAATGTACGCTCATGGTAAAGAGCAAGCTAGTATGAGGCCGTGAAACATCTCCGTGTCTGTGGCCTGCAGACGTCGACAGTGCCTACTAACGAATGTCGGTTTACCAAATAACTCCATACGTTCCGTTGTCTGAGCTTGTTCACGGCGCCTCTCTAGTATTTCTTCATCACTGTATTCCTGTAAGAATATTGATAGCCTGTAAAACTTAATGATCCACCTAGGAAGTCGGGACTGATGAGCTCTAGCTCGTCCAAAGTCGGGATTGCGAGTTGCCATGTTGGCGTTTATTACTGTTTCAAAATGAATTATTCTCACCCTAACCAATACTTATAATATATATAAAACTGAAACAAAACCAGTCTCATTAGATGCAATTTGTAATGCCTTTGGAGTGTTCGCGAGAGCAAATGATTTGAGAAGCCAGCGTTACCGGCTTTACTGAGGTGCAATAAAACTAATTGACGGGACACCGAGGCCGTGTGAGCTCATGCTAATTTAGTGTTTGCTGGCAGAAACTGTTGTGTAACAACTCAATTTCCATCCCACGGCCAGGTGTTAGGGGAATGTTTATTTATATTTACATTACTCAAATAATGATTGTCAATGTACAACTTCTGCCCTGACGGTGCTGTGGCCAAAGCGGAACCTGAATTCGCGGCCCCCGACGAGTAAGTAGATTTGCTGTTTCGTGGATAATTCACCAATATAATCACGTGCACATTAGTTTGGCTCACTAGTATAGTTTCCACTGAACTTTGGCTGGTTTATGCCGTCTGATCAGTTTCCGAGCCTCTGGCCAGGATAACAAGCGTTTTGTGTTTAGAACTAAAAAAATTCACTAATCAACACAGATCTATGTTCTCCTGTCTGTATCTCACGGAAAATACTTCGAAATTATCTCCGAACAGACCCCAAACTCCTGCTACGGACCTTATTGGCCTGCCGAATTTTGTAGGCTACGGTGTGTCCAAACACCAATAAATCCGTAAGAGCGAAATAAAACAACACGTTTTTATAAGAACTCGGTGTATTTTTAAGGGTTTTACATCGAAGTTTGATGATTTATTGGTGTTAAACGATGACTTCAAGCGATAAGCTGACACCAGTAACCCGTGTTTTGAACTGCTGAACAGACTGCGTGTGAAACCGATGACGTCATTGGATAATTTCAACACCTCCGTCTGCCGTCAGGTGTCAGGTAACGCAACCGTAGGTGTCGTTATGGCGCAGAACTACTTGATCTAAATTTCTACAAATTAGGTTGTTTTTTGGGTAGCATGCTCCTTTAAAATGCGCTAAAACAGTTGTCCCTTCCTGGTTATTTCTTCCTGTCAATTTATAGTCATAAAACATTGATTGATTAGTCTGAAATAGACTAATTATATGCAGTATAAGTGGGAAAACTTTTCTTGGTAACTTTTTCATTGTTCGCGTCCGGATGGTGGTGTATGTTCCCTCGAATCACATACATGTACATTATCCCTGACAACTATTGGTATGTTGGCAAAATCAAATTTATTGTTTTTAATATTGCAGTTATTCCAGAACATTAGTATTGTAGAATTGCTAGGTCTCATAGCTGAGATATCTGTATTGACATGTATTGTAGAATATATTTAAACATAGAATGTTGTTTTCATACAATTTATCAATTTTGTGTTAAAGTTACAATGCTTGTAATGTCTTTTGAACTGATGTGTTACAAAGTTAGAATAAAAAATGATATTGATCTACATGCTCTTATTTAACTCTACTTTTGTTTATGTGGTGAGTATTATATATCATCCATATTTATTTTATTGCATGTCTTTTTGCAACAAGAACTATGATATAAAAATTACGTAATATATGATGAAATATTATGCTAAAATGTTACATAAATTAATGTTGCATTTATTTCATTCTGTAGCTATACTTAGAAAACCATGTGGAAAGTGTCATTCTATTGAATTCATGCGGTTGCTTTTATACCAGTCTTAGCCCTGGCAAAGTCTTAGTTAATTACAGTTAAATATTATCATAATTAAAAATTATCATAATTGCCTTATTTTCCACGTAAATACAAATGATGTTTCTTCAAGATTGATATTGTATTGTATTGCTATGCTTACAAAGGGATCTAAAAAACAGTGTTAGTCAGTTGAATGGTGTTTACTTTCATTCTAGTCTTATTGCATCACAACAATTATCGTATTTGTAAAACATCATCAAAATTAGGTTTTCCTCAAGTAATTTATAAATGACAATTCCTCAAAATTGGTTTTATGTCTAGACATCTTGTTTTTATCCAAGGTAATTACAATCTCCACCACAGGCTCAGGCCTGGCTTGGGGGTACAAATGTGTGACTAGGCAAATTACACTAGGACGGCCATCTTGGGATAAATAGTAACTTTGCTATAGAGCTATTGTTAGGAAGGCTTTGTCATGAGGGACAGCGAGCAACTGGGTAAGGGAAGCGGTCGCTCTCTGAGCAGGCTGACACATTGCTTCTTCGTAAATTCAGTCGTGTTTTATAACGTAAACTATGATTCGTCTGATAGCGTCTGTAATCTGCAGGTGCGGATCCAGGATTTTGAGTTGGGGGGCAGGGCAGAGTTTTAGCCAGGATTTTGCCCGTCAGACATTCGAGCCCTTGAACTGCCAAACCGAATCTGGGAGAATTTTAGGGGGGGCATGGCGCCCTTGGCCCCCTTCTAAATCCGCCACTGATCTATTTTGCAACGAACGGCTACTAAAATGAAGTTACACGGGAGCGAACTGCAAAACTGTAAACATGTTTATCTCAGTTTATAGTTTCACTGGTGGTGGCAATCTACTTGAATTCAGTTAATGCACTGACCATTTTTTATGAAATTGCACGGTTTAAAATCTACTATCAATGAACTTCAAAAGGTGACAGTCAGAATTTTAGTTTAAAGCTGTAGTTTAAACTCTTTAGTTGACTAAGTGACGGGCGCGCCCTCCATTTGTAAATTATAGAGCTATAGTTTCCGCGCTACTTTCTTTGTTGGCCCAATTAACGTGTAGGAGTGTTCTATTAAGTCACCCATGTTTTAATTAGAGACGGTCTCACGCGCATTCTCTTGGTATATAAAAAGCTGCGTTCTTGAAGTTTTGGCGAGCTGTCTAGGGCTTGAAACCCGCTCCAGCCTCAAGTTCCCAACCACAATGAGGGACTATGGTAGCCTAAGTTCCCTGCAGGGTTTTGTTCAATAGTTTTCTGTACATTCTTTTCCGTCATCACTGATTGTGATTTATGACGGCAATAATAAATTAGAATGTATTTTTAATCTATTCAATCTCCTTTTTCTCCCGCTTCTTAAGGTTTCCTGTTTCAATACTCGAACTTCAAAGCAAAACAACGGAGCATCTATCCGTTACAGTGTTCTCCACATCTGAAAATCTAAACAGGTCGCACGCGTAAAAACTGCAACGTGCCGGAACCGCGCGGCGGTCAACGTTCTCCATAAGCTAGTGTGCAGTTTTTTGTGCATCTTATTTTTACCCACTCATTTCAGTAGTAATGCACAGTAGTGCAAACTAATAACTATGTTTATTCAATTTTTTATTTTTAAAAGTTGGACTTATTTACAAACATATCACATATGTCATAACCCATTTTGCTTAGTCAATGACTTTGAAATGAATGCTACAGACGTGTTTGATACACTATGGGGAAAAGTTTTGGGCTACTCAATAATTGTGATGATCATGTCAATGTACAAAAAGTCTAACACATAAGTAAAATTTTCCTATAGAAGTAAAATTTTCCTATGAAGTAGACAGTCTAAGTGAAGTTTCACATTTTTATGTCTTGATAGCAGAGTCTACGTTTTTCCTCAGTCTGTAAGTGTAATGTCTTGCACAGCATTCTTACGGTTAGGTCGACACTTTCTGGCCACTCACGGCACCTAAAAACACAGCGATGCATTATAACAGCGCTACAGCTAAAATGAAACTTGAAGTAGGTCTTTTACTCTCATCAAATTGGTATTCGTGTTTTCCTTATGAAGAATACTATTTCTGCTTGTAGTGATTGTACTGTATATTTCCGTGACCTACTCATGTCAAAGACAATGCTTTTCTTGAGCCATTTTGGTATTCGCAGTTATAATGTTGGCCAACCTCAATAAACCCTGAAGCATTTCAGGAGTCGATAGTGGTTTCGATGCTTTTGCTGGCGGGTAACGGAAACAGGATTCTATCAATTCAGTAAAGAATACGAGACCGCAGATTTTAGCGGTCCGTACCAGTGTGCCCCGGTCCCTATATTCGACCTCCCTACGTTTCTGAACCGATGGTCCGTCTTTCCTACGTCCCTATGTTGGCTGTTGCCCGTCTTGTCGATGTTCTCCCGACCCATGTTTTCTGTATAAAGGCATAAATCAGATTCTATATGTTTATTGCCTGATATCTAATGCCAATTAAAGTTGGGGATCTGCTCACGATGTGATTTTAACTCCAAAAGTAAATCCTCAGGCAAGAGAGAAGCGCATGCTGGTATGACAAGGTATTGTAGTATAATAAGAGTGTTCATTGTGCAGTCTTTCCATTCGCCGCAATGGTTGTCGGTCAAAAACCTAGCGCTCCAAACGACGAATAACCAACACTAATTTAGCGGCGAAGTCCGAACAATGTAAACACTGGTTAAGTCATACCTTAATGACGTTCGACGTGCAATAAAATTACTGTTTCATTAAAAATGGGTAAAACACGTAAGCTAACGACCACTTATAATCGAATGGGAATGAAAATGTGTGTTTTAATCAATATTAATTAAAGTGTATTTTCTTTCATCATGAAGCTCCCTTCAAAAGCCATCATGTATGTTTTTGTGTCAAGTTTTGAGTTTTTAATAAGGCAAATTACTGTATCTAATTACATTTGATACCTCCATGGATTACATAGTTTTATTGATATATCTTGAGGGTTCAGGAGGCAGTTTTCCCCAGGTTCCAGGAAGGGGGGCACATGGGAGGAATGCTAAACAGGTAAAACCAGGTGGGTGCCAAATGGTTGTTGAGCGCCTGCCAGGGGAGTGCACAAGTAAAAGCAAGTGGTGTGCCACATGGGTGTTGAGCACCTCCCATCATCACACATTTTGGTTGGTAGATCCTCCTGACCACTGACAACATGTGTTGAGGTGGTGATAAGTTTTGACCCTCGTTTTTGTGTATGCACCACAAGGACATTTTGTAATGGCCTGTGTCCATGCAACTGTGGTGCGTCAGTACCATCCTGGGTATTTTCCAACTTTTCATTACATGGTGATCCCAGCTCACTGCTGCTTTCATCTCCACCAAACAATTTCTCATGCGTTCCCTATTCAATGCACCAGGCTACTAGCAATGCAGACAATTGTTTTGTGCAGTGGGTGTTACACAAGTAAGAAGAAGAAAACAAGACAATTCGTCACTACTACAATAATGTAATCCATTCTGATGCACTCTCAGAAGTCATATTATTTTAGAACATTCCATTATCTCTTAGTGTCAGGGACGTGCCAGTACAGGGTAAACTCCCCATCAATAGTTACAATTCAGTTGGTAATCTGTAGAACATCTCACAACTTACAAAATATATAACATTGAGTAATATCGTCACTCATAACTAGTTAAAGTTGCAAAATGTCACGACTAAATATTTTAAAATGTACCAAACGTCAATCAAAATGTTCACTACCCACAGAACTTCCTACAAAACTGAACCAAGAAGACTTGGATGTCAAGACCAAAATTTAATTTCATATTACCCACTGTTCCGCTTATCAGTAACGGTAAATATTTCAGGTAAGTTAAAGCCTGACCACGAGATCATATCTGTTACCTAGCCACAACTAGGGCTTATATTGATCACAATCTCCAAAAACGTACAAATGAGGCTGTTTTGAAGATCAGTGTCGAGAACACAAGAGCAGAGAAAATGTATTCTCAATGGGACATTATAAAAATCACACAAACGCTCCTCAATGCGAGTAAAAATACCAAAACGTCCAGTTTACACTTTCAGCGGCAAGACTTTATATCAAAATTGAGAAATTATGGACTTTTTTCTCTAGAAATGTTAATTTTTAAATAAAATTCTGTTTGATAGTTTGTTTCAAATAATTTAGCTTAGGATTGATCAAAATTTCACCACTGCATTCAGACTTTGAAAGATCCGTCAGTTTAACATTGGGTCTCTTCAAATCTGTTAGGCAAACTTTTCATAAAATCTCAATCTGATCAACCGTTAGTAAAAATTTGTAAAACAAGTTTTGACCAATTGTCCTTTCTACACTCGTCACGTAATGTCCCAGTAAAGTCTCCAGAGCTGTAATATCATAATTTCCGGAGAAATTTTTGACATCTTCATTTTTGGTGGATTCGGGACATCAAATGTGCTGGCACTGCATTCCATACCAGATTGTTCTTCATACGAGCATTCATGAACATGCCCCAGTAAACATGCAGGTACTGGGCCAATACTGGCCCTGAAATGTCTTCTGTATTGGCCCAATGGGAGTGTAGGCCAGTACTGGCCCAATAACATTCTGCACACCTTCCCCGTATTGGCCCCGATACATGATTGCGATATCGAGCCAGTAAAGGACCAGTACCACGCCATTACTGGGCCAGTACACCAACAACCGGTTTCGGCCCTGTAAAGGGCCGTTATTGACAGACTGTGTTGGCCCAGTACAGGGCCATTGATGGGCTCATATTAAGCCAGTACACTAGCTGTGACTTACAAGAAGAAAAGACTTTTATTACTATAAAAATGCTCAGGTAAAATCCACTTACGAAAAATTATGAATTATGCGCATGGACTCCTCGAAGTGACGAGAGCATTCACTTGCAGTTCTTGGACTACCGAGTAGGCCGCATCTCTATTCATATGGTCGGTTCCCAGCGCTTAATTGCACTTAACACTCAATCAGAGTCAGGAGCAAACCTCAGACTCGGCCCACAGAAGGCCGTTAGCCTACATCACACTACGCTACAGTAGGCCTACATGTATATTGTCAGTCTGTGTAGTAGGCCAGCGTAGGACTCCCACTGTCTATCCACTAGTTTTAGGGTTGCGCCCCGCGCTTGGCGCATAGAATTAAGTTTTCAATGACGCATTGGTGTTTCTTAACTTGGGCCAAGTGGCGCATTAAAATTATGCCGAATTTTTTTATCGAGACCGACAGATTCTCTAACTTGACTCGTATGAGGCCCTGTGGCTGCCGTAACTGCATGTGGCCGTCACGGTGTCCGCCGGGTTGGCCATTGGGTATGTTTTTTTTCTATAATTATGGCTGCGATCATTCGGGTGACTTACATATTGACATTGTGACTTGGAATACATGGAGTGCAAATATCCAAAAAAGCTGACGAACGGTTAATCCCGGGCAGAGGACGCCCCGGCGGCACTCGCGGCGGCTGTGCCGTAGGGTAGACTACCGACAGTTGCTAACAAGTTACGACAGTGGCACCGCGGGGCTGCTATCGACTTTTCTTCCAAATATGAACAGAAAACGCAAAATGAAAGGCAATGAATTATTATTATTATTGAATAGCAAATAATCTTCTGGATCATTAGGAAACGTAAAAAAATGACATTTCTGGCGCCAATTTCGGAGTGCGATTTAGGCCTCATGCGCTGCAAAAGGCGCCCTTCGCCATTGTTCTTGCGCTTGTATATTGATTATAAGAAAATAGAGTGCGGTAATTGTAGTTTTTCTACTTTCCAATTTAGGGGGGATCACTTGTAAAAGAATGGTGGGCCCCGCTGAATACTAATTGTTGGTCCGAGGTACGTCAATTTCTTTGGTCAAGAAATAATTTTCTTCAACATTTTTAGTCTTTGCGAATTCTCAAGGTTGATAACTTTGTTTTTATAAGGTTTGATGGCACGCTTTGAATTCACGCAGGATACTCGTTCGTCTTGTTCCCGCATGAAGTAAGTAAATCCTACTGCATATACATTTGCAAGTTCCTTGATATACAACACTATGGAATATAGCAGACTTAAAATAATCTTGTTTATCAAGGATTGATCTCAGGCATTTTAGGAGCGCTCAACGCGCTCAGGGCGCATTCAAAGATTTTTAATCTGTGAATTCAGTTTCCTTAGCAATAAAGTGTAAATATTCTACTACAATTTTTACCCATTGTAGCTGTGATGGTCCATTTTTCCTACGGCGTTTGATTTTGTAAAATGATCTTAGAGTTTTTAATACCTTTCCTGATTCTCGCTAATTATTTCGCTTGCTGGAGCTTTCCTAAACCGATTTTGAAAATTTCCCTTTTTCCGAATCTTATGAACTGAATTTCCTGGACATGAGAAAACAAGGTTTCCAATTTCTGTGTTTTCTTTTAGTGTACATTTTTGTAAGACTTTTCTGAAATATGCGTCAACGTTTGATGATTGAGGAACGCTATTTCACACAGGACACCTATTTTCTCCGGGTTCATCACCTTCGGTGGGCGTCGATTATTTCAACTTATTACGTACATGTACCACAACAAATGATAATGCCTTACTGGGAATATACCCAACCGAGTATTTTTACCCATTCGAGTATTTCTGACATGTTTTTGAAGGAAATTCAGCACAAGCGAAAAAAAACACTCACTGAAAAGCGTCTTCACCGCGACGCGGGGCCTACATGGAGTAGGTCGGGCGACGCCCAGGCCAGGAAATGAAATTCAGGAATATTTTAATCTTATGAATCAAATATAAGTATATAGTCTACAGAATGTCACTTTTTGAAAGAGCTTTTTACTAATTTGCCTTTCAACAGAGGACTCCCCGGTCCGCCTTGCACTCCGGCCACGGCAGTCAGGGCCACGATCCTACATGTACATCTACCTAGATAACGGGATTCCTTCCCGCAAGTAGAGAGAAAGAGACAGAGAGAGCGAGAGAGAGGGTGACAGGTTTATTAAGACAAGTAATGATATTAGCTCATAATACAGTTTACAGAGTACAATAAAACAAACAAAAGCATGATCACAACCCGCAAAGTATGGGCCATATGTGCGCAAGCCTATACTGACCGGCCACTGATTTGAAGTAAATCTAATTACAATTCATTTACCAATGTCTAACATAACAATGGCAATTGACTTAAGTCGTTACATTATCACACAAGTAGTGAATTTTTATTTTAAGGCTTATTTTACAGCTGTGCTTTGCCGTCTTCGTTTCACGCGACGCCGGCGGCTCTGAATTTTATTCCTGTATTTCCCACCAGGAGCGCTTCGTTCATTTGCTAATTTCCGGTTTAATTTCGAAGGTATATTTTGGTCATTTCGCCACTGGTGAGTGTCATATTTTTTATAAAGATTTCCACTGTCCATACATTTGGAATTCTGAAGCAAATACAGGTCACTCTGGAACCAATCGTTGGTTGAGCTTCAACTAAAGAATGAAGCTTGCAACCTAACAGGACAGTCGATACATTAACAGTTAAATAACATCTTTTATTATAATGAATCTAGCCTGCTAACTACGCAGTGTCCGCAATTTGAGTAAGATAGAATGCTACCTTTGCTCTCGACAAATACTCTACGAGTTTCACACTGAAAAAACTGAGGGGCTATATAGCTCCCCTGTGGTGCACCGCCCATAGACCATGAGCGGCGCAGCCCTGAAATAGGTGGGGGCTATAGCCCCACAGCCCCCAATGGTGCGCTACCCATGTCTGACTTCAAAATTTCATGCCGCCCGGATGGTTCTCGTCGTCACCTCTGATGTTCAAACTTCATGTCGTAAAATTTACCAAAGCAAAGGCTAGATTGCTTAACATTAATTCTTAATTGATTTGAGACAGTACCACCCTATGGCTATGAACAGGGCATGTACAGCACTGCAGCAGGCACACTTCGACTTAAAGCCTGTGATTCAGAGTCATTCAAATTGATATTCAGTGAGAGAAGTTCTTGATGGTTGTGAAACTGACTTTACAAAATAGTAAATTGAACTGAATGGCATATTTTTGCTTCAAGGTCCTGAGAGTCAGACAATGGTAACATCTTATAGGAAATGAGTTCTCATACGCAGTTTAGTTCATATTTTCTTTCATGTCTAATGGCCTAGGGATATTTCACTTTTGATTGTCTAAATGTTTGTTTTCAAGAATTGCTATTTATGTTTAGAGCTAATGGAATGACCTCCCCTGAGAAGACCGCTGCACTCGAGGCTTATGTGAAAACATGGCTAAGATTAATTCGACGTAATGCTGCAGATCTGCGTTTAAGTGGTGAGCATGATAAAAACTATGTGGTGCTTTGTGTGATTATTGTAACTATAGTCACTACATGTAAAATATGGGCTTTCCAATCAAATCTCAGGTCATGTCGTAGACAGCGCCACATCATAATCAATTTCGTTCACCCGGAAGATTTTCTGAAAATTACGTTGACATAATCCGGTTACTATGTGTACCTTTCGATTATAAGTGGACACCTTTGGAGGCAATTGGAGTCTTTAAATCCTTCCAGCTAAGCCAAATAATCTTGCAATCATTCTCTTTCGAACAGTCTATCTTTCTGTTGATGAAATTGAAAACTGAACGCTCTATGCTCAAGTTTAAATGGAAACATTCTTAGCATTATGGGGAGGATGTCCATCTTTCCAGCCATGTCGAGGAGGCGGCAACACAGATGGGGGACCTGCTTGGTTAGTTGTGTAGGTCCCAATACACTCAAAGTTTGAGCCTCTGTTCCTAAAACCTCTGCACTAGTCAAAAGTTAGTGACAATCAATCAAGAATTTAGTATTGGGTTCAGGCTCAAAAAGTATACAACATCTCAACATGTAAGCAGTTAAGTCACTGCAGTCGCATTTTTGATATGGTGCCCACTGGTGTCAGACTCTTGACATTTTGATCAAAGTTTCCTAATTATGGCCTAGTAAATGTTCACAATGAAATTCCACCAAAACACAGTACATGATGGCTTATTTTCCCCTTTTCTATTGACTAGTTCCTACATTCACCAAGCTTATCTTTAGTACTGTTAACAAGTCTGAGACTCACTTCTATTTTTCTTATTTTTTGTTTAACACTAGTGCAAAATTAAAAAGTTAACCTAGACTGGTGTTCAGTTGTTATGCAGTGAATGCCTAAAGTTGACAAAATACCGTTCCTCGTCATTACACCAGGCTTGGCTATTCAACTTCCATAAAGATTACAAAAGAATTATCTTCTCAGCCAGGACCATAAACCCTAAATGTTAAGCTGTGTTTACTTACACCAGCTAACTATGACAGTTTTACATGTAGGCTCACTCAAGGAACTACTTTCTCAGACATTGCATTTCAGTTTCAAAAAGCTTATTGTGTGCACGAACAACACCCATGATTTACAACCATCTGCAAAATTTTAAGCAACTATGCAAACTAGTTTCCCCCTCCAAGCTCAAAATGCATCCTAATGAGCTACTCTCAAGCTCCATTTATAATAATAAAGATCTTATAATAGTAGTATAGATCAGAAACTTTCACCAACTTTCACTAAATAGAAGAAGCAGTAGTAATACTGTCAACCGAAAAATTTGGTCTGGAAGTTCAATAATAGTATAGAGTGACCTAATAGTACAAACGGGCAAATTCTGTCGTATTTACGATCTAGTTAGGTAATTTAAGAAAAAATCAATAAGCAGAAATTCAATTCTTTTGTTTTAAATCCAAAGTAAACTCGACATTTGTGTGCATTCGAATTATTGATATATCCTCGCTATTCTTTTCTATTGAAAGTCGGATGTGTCCCCACCCTACCTAAAGTGACTCATTTGTATGCAATGTTTTTTTTGACAAAATCATTTTGTTGTAGAACAATTTAATAACTTGGTACATAGTCCATACACCACACTGGTTTACAATCAAGATAGGGTGCTTCAATTCCCCTCCCCTCCCACCACTCGGGATAGAAGTACTCTTGTCACCATGGCAAAGCATTTTTGTTGTCCTGTTTGCTTAATTAATTTGATAGGCAATGAATCAGTTTTACTGGGGTTAAAAAGTTTTCTTCTGCAATTCATCATGTACTTACATGTGTGTTTTTGTAAGTTTGCTAATTCTGTTGGGCCTTTTTTCCATCAATACAACTTAATTTTCTTTAAGTTTACATTAAGCATGACAAGTCTGAAAATTTTAGAAATATTGATGTATCGTACTGTACGCAATAGTATTGATGTATCTTACAGGTATAGCACATTTTTGGGCGTTTGAGCATTCTTTTTGCCGGGGGCATCTAATCAGTGCATGGCAGTGATCTCTTACAGGTCAATGTTACCCCAAGCAACTGCACTGGTCTCATCAGATTGCATTTTTAGGAGACTGGTATTGGAATTCTTCAAGTTTCAGACTTGTCACGCCACACATTTAAATATTTCTGCTATTCCTGGAAACTTAAAAAGTTGTGGATCTCTTGCTGGACATTTCTCAGGTTCACTCAATTAAAGTATCCAAATTATGTATTCAAAGCATGCAATAGCTAGGCAACAAGTATAGAGTACATGTACATGTATGTAGGAAGTGCACATGTTTCGTTTTAAGACTACCTTTTCCATAACATGTAGGGAGACCCCACAGTCGTCATCTCCATCTTACCTGTAGTACACACTAAAAGTATGCACACATAGTGATGTGAAATTCCCGTCTTAACAGTAAAAGGGGTAAGACAGATTTATCGTCCGACTAGCCTTCAGTCATAACCTAGAATGAAGATTAATTAACGGGAACCTTAGTAAAGTGGCGTTGCCATTCTGTAATGGGAGACTTTAAAAGTGCAGTAGGATGACTTCTCAGATAGTACTGGATACTAGTGGCCTCTAGAGGACGAGGAGACAATTTACCATTAATTTGTGTAAAATTCATTACATCCAAATAAGCTGATCTCAAGTGATCAGCCAAGATTACTCTCTGAAAGTTTCCCATTAGAATTCTGTCACCTTAATGGTTATTGCACGTTATTTTTTTTTGCTTTTAACAGAATTAGCTGTGATGACAGGAAACACTATTTCATTAGGCAACACATTTGATTTCCCAACTGATAACTATGAATGCTTCTTATTGGTTGAGATATCAATAGCTACTTACTACAGTGCCTAAACTGTTATGACTGGTATCTTTTGTTTGAGGGTTAAGGAAAAGGGACGGCTCTTAGCGATCATTTCCTGTTTTCTGTTGTTGTAGATTCGTCAACAGAGGGAACTAGTGATGCTCCAGGTGACGAGGAGGAGCCGACATGGGCCGCACTGCCAGATGTTCTATTAGTGGAGGTACTTTCCTACCTCCAAGGCACGGATAGAGCTAACGCCTCCTGTGTGTGTCGACACTGGTATGATGCATTCTTTGCGCCACGCCTCTGGGAACACTTTGTAGTTGGCGAACGCTCTTTTGTTGTAAGACGACAAACTCTTTATAGGGGTTACCAATATGAACTGAGTGGTGCTCATGTCAACATGTGTCTGCTTAAGGTGGGCGAGTATTTTCGTACGCTCGAGATTAAGCCTCTGTCTGACTACTATAATTTGTACGAGCTTTTTCACGTTCTCAATAAATTTATTGAGTTCTATGAAGACACATACCCCCTCCCACACTTGTCCAAGTTTTTGTTTTCATTTGCCTGTGAAACCCGAAGTGTGGCTGGGACATTTGTTCATGGAACTGGAGGCAAGATTTTGACAGAGTTGCGTCGCCTCCTTGGAAATCTGAAGGGGTTGAAAACGCTCCAGCTCAACCAGTTGCTGTTGGATGTGAAAGATGCCCATGGCTTGTTAGACAGTGTTGTCAGCAACTGTAGTGAAACACTACAAGAACTTGAGATTTTGAACTGCACCAGGGAACAGTACCCTTATTTTCACGTGGCTTTGTGCAATAACATGAGGAGGTTGGTTATCTCCCCTCAACAGCTTAGTCAGGATGTTGTGGCTATGTTGCCGAGCACTTGTCNATTTGTACGAGCTTTTTCACGTTCTCAATAAATTTATTGAGTTCTATGAAGACACATACCCCCTCCCACACTTGTCCAAGTTTTTGTTTTCATTTGCCTGTGAAACCCGAAGTGTGGCTGGGACATTTGTTCATGGAACTGGAGGCAAGATTTTGACTGAGTTGCGTCGCCTCCTTGGAAATCTGAAGGGGTTGAAAACGCTCCAGCTCAACCAGTTGCTGTTGGATGTTAAAGATGCCCATGGCTTGTTAGACAGCGTTGTCAGCAACTGTAGTGAAACACTACAAGAACTTGAGATTTTGAACTGCACCAGGGAACAGTACCCTTATTTTCACGTGGCTTTGTGCAATAACATGAGGAGGTTGGTTATCTCCCCTCAACAGCTTAGTCAGGATGTTGTAGCTATGTTGCCGAGCACTTGTCTTACAGATTTGGTCATTGTGCAGGATACCTTCACAGAGCATGCCACACCAGTCAGTGGCGACACCTGGCGGGAGGTCAGGAGACTAGCGCCTCATTTGAAGGTGAGACTGGAAGTGCGAGACAAATGCAAGATGGAGATCATATTCCAGAAGCATGCCCCGGTACATCAGGTTGTGTATAAGTCACCGTTTTCTAAGGTGGACCCTCAGGCGTTGTTCACTATTGTGGACCACTATCCTGGAACATTGCGTGTATACGCCTACCTGGGTCTGCCTCGCTTTCACTTGACGCGCTCTTTCAATAGTCGTTGTGATACAGGACTTGTAATGTTGGTACGTCGGTGTCAAAACCTTCACACTCTCGTCATAAGAGAGCTCATCTCCACCTGTACTCTGATAATCATTGCAAAAGAGTCTGTGGGGATTCAAAAGCTGTATGTTCGTAAAAACGCCATAATCAAGCGATTTGATTGGCCAAAAAATCCTGATTGGTCATCAGAGTTCTTTGACAGTCTTAAGATTAATTCCCGCACCTTTGAGGATACTGAAACTGAGGTGTCCAGGCACTTGGGGTTTCCATGGAGACCACTGTCTGATAAGGAGTTTAAAAGAATTGATATTTAAAACCACACAGTAAGGTCAAAACGTGAAAAACGTCTGATCTTAAAATGGAACATGAATGAAATTTGTGGTGAAGAGTTAAGCTGCAAAATAAGCCATTCTGTCTGTCCTCTTATGTATGAATGTGCACAATTAGTAACACTGATTGATCATGTTAATAATGTTTTTATTGGTCTGCATTGGTCTCTCTATTTAAAGGTGCCCCAGTATGTGGGTTTAGAGCAGGTTTTCATAGGTTACACATAGCAGATGCTGAGAACTTTCCACGACAAAAGCTCAAGAAGCACTGGTCAAAGCCCAAGATTCATAGTTTTTGACAAAGTCATTTTTTTCTCCAAGTCATCATGTGGTGTTGGTGAGAAAAATGAGAATGTTTGCAATTAAAGGCAACAGTTGAGCAGACAGCAGAATTCTGATACAAACAAAATTCAATTATTGATTCCCGACATGTATCTCCATGTGACAAAACCGGCTCATCCACCAGTTGGGTAACCTAAAAGGATTAGCAAGCAACATGCATAAGAATAATTTCCCAAAGAGTTAACTTTCGCGTAAGTGATGCAGAAAAGATTTAGTACAGTTATCAAAACCGGAATTGGTAATTGGGCATTACATCAGGTGCCCGAAATTACAAGATAACCAGATGGGCTTTTTAGTCTGAAAATATCGCCTGTTGTTACATAAAAAATAATTGACTGGATATCAGTAATATGATACATGCTATTGTTGGTATATCAAGTAAATGTCTTCTGGGCCCTGGGTCTATTTTTATAGGATTTTATTTTTGTCATTTTGCATTTGTTGGGCCCAGCATTAGGCTAGAAATCTGAGTCTGAACTCGAAATTTCGAATTCCTACTCAAAATCTTGAGTTTAAACTAAAAGTTTTAGGTCGAATGTAGAGGTCATCATGTGCGAATTTGGACAAGATACTCATCCTGCCACTCGGCCAATAAGTGAACACCGGTTAGCGCAGTAAACTTTACTCAAAACGCGATTCAAAAATTGAAGAATCGCGTGCCGTGATCAATATACTCGATGTGAGTGGTCAATTTTCGAGTAGTGATGAGCACAGTTTCATTAGTCACTTGTCCCGGGCCATCTCGGAACTTGAAACCGTACTAAAAACATTGTTTAACTTTTTTGTCCTGTTTTAATACAAACTCAAGATAAATGCCTATTATCTGTGCACTGGTGCGCTTTATGGTTGTTGTAGACGAGTTTTTAGTCCAAGTTAACTCTTGATCATCCATGCATTTAACGTACAAACTCGGGAGTCGCGAGATTTTGAGTGGCAACACCAAATTTACGTGTTCAGACTCGAAATCTGTACAACTATAAAGTACATAAATTAGACCCCGGGTCCAAGTGTTTTTTTTCTTAGTTGGAAGTTGTGGAATTTCGCAAGTTACTATTAAGTGCTGTCATTGAGATTCTATACTGTAGAAAGTGAGTAGACTTGTCATGCGTTTATTCCATCCGTCCGTATTCGGGTTGTCGAGCGTTTTATGACCAAACATATCGGTAATGCGTTCACCTATTCTAACTTGTTAAAGGTACTTTGAGCGCTGCGTGTCGAGAACGCCAGGCTAAGTTCGACAGAAAGATGAATTAAGAATAAAGCGGATTTTAAGTAAAAAATAATGCATTTCCTGCTCTCCGATCAAAGTGTAATCAAGAAATTAAACAGTTCTTATTTGGTCTTAGTTTCTTGTTTCGTTTTTGTGACTCACGCAAAATTGAATCAATCCCAAAAATTTGACTTGCTGTGGGAAACGGGGTGTCCCAAGGTAATAGTCATATTATACATGTAGAAGCAGTGCTCATGGCATCGGACATTTCTTTCAAAGAGAATCGTGAAATTGAGGTCAGTATCGTAGTCAAGTATGCCTGTGTGCACATGATAAGCTGTTTTTCCGTTTGTTGGTTTTAAAGTCCTCAACTGATTGTGTTTCCAAGGTGTTCACATAAATTTCCCTTTCAATGAAAGTGCAAACCTGGGATTCACAATTATGACTGCGGTGAACTGTAAGTTTTGTGCAATGTCTCGGTGGGGCACAGGGGCAGACGTTATGTTCAGATACATGTATTAGTTTTTAACGGAGATAGTGTTATACGTGTGCATTCATGGGCTGATCGCCCTACTAATTGTTATTCGTTGGCTAATGTCTACTACATGACTCGTTCGGCTGTCTTTCGTGTTATTGTTTTCGCGTTTTTTTTTTGTTAGCATGAAATGTTGTGACAATTTAAAACAGTGCAATTTGAATATTTGTTGCTGGACGTTACTAACTGTGATAAAGGGTTGTTACTAACTTTTGATAGCCTTTTGCTGATATTCAGTGTATGCTTAGAAGTACGTTTCGGCTGCTAAGGACGTTGTTTTGAAATAATAACTTTTTAAACCTTTCGCACCTAAGTTTTATTCTAAGTCTTTGGGACGTTGTCGATGAGAAAAATTTGAGATCAGCGTCGGTGCAGATCCGAACATGATGCAAGGGTCGCGGTCGGAGTCGAACGTTGTTTTGACGCAGTTTTATCTTAAAAGTCTCGCAGTGACCGGGACTACCACTCCCTAAATAACAGAGTATTTGAGACCATGCGTCTCAAATTAAGTAAGGGACTCCCTCTCAGACGGGATCCTCTTTTAGTGTGGCGGCTTGAGCAATTCGGCACTGTCATGTATTCACCACTGTAAGTAGAAAGAAGAATTTCAAATTATTAGTCTCAAAACGGTCATGGTAAGCACAGTTGTAGCAAACCATGGAGTGCAAACTGTCAAAAACGAGATTGTATTTAACAAACACGCAATAGCATTTTGCCGGAAGCGGCATTAAACCGTTTTCGGGCGTTCCGTAGTCTCAGAAAGCTGTGTGCAATTGTCAAACCAAGCTTAGATTTAGGCCACTAAAATTTGTTTCGTCTCGCACTTTGCTCAGTTTGGAAGTATTTACTGAGCTCGAGACCTGACAGTTTGTTGTTTTTGCAGAGGGAGCTGAGTAAAAGTCGAACAATTTGAAACCAACGGTAAATGACCTTAATTGCAACCTGCTTTTGACCATATTAAGTACCGGTTTGATGCCACTTTGAAAGGAACATTATCGGTAGTTTGAAAACCATAAAATGTCAGCATTTCTTTTAAACGTGATCGTTACTGGGGAAGCAATTTTAGTTCCGACGAGGGAGTTGTGAGGATGTTGCTGCTCAGTCGGTTGTGAGGATGTCACATCCTCACAACCGACTGAGTAGCAACGGTTTTGATTTGCGTGTACTAATTAATTGATTAATTGAGATGCTGAAAGTTTGTGTACTGCAATAAGTATACGGCAAAGATGTCTTGATTTTGTTGGACATAAAGTCTGGTAAACTGGCCCTCTACCATTGAGTGGGGTAAAACTGGTGTCGACCTCGGAGCGAAACTGGGTTGTTGATGACTCGGAGGCGACCGATCGGAGCTACATGTACAGGTCTAGGTATATGTACTGCATGTGCTCATTCACGTTTATTTTGCCCAGGCACTAAAGCACACCTTTCCCGCCTCACTAGTCCGTCCTAGCTTTGTGTCAACTATGGTGTTGGAACCCTTCAAATTTACATAATTCTTCGGAAACGGGACGTTAAGTTTGGGATTGATAATTTCTCGACTGGCCGTATCCGGGCACACACTCTAATTGGTCGAGCGTAGGCTTTTTAAGGCATTGTGTATCTAAAATATGTACCTGTGATGCTAGATTAAACTAAGCAAATTACCTTGAAGGGTCGACTATTTTCAAATAAAATAAGTTCTATTTAAGTCAATAAATGTGTTTATCTAGTATTCAGACTTTTCACTCACCAATGGGGCCGGAGTTTTGCACATTTCAAAATCTAAATAATTATTTTTTGATTAACAATGGCACACAGGGGATGCATTGTGAACTGACCCAGCATTTCTTTTATAATGCAGTAAAGCGTTGATAAGTTTGTTGACTTGAGTAACTTTGCTCCAGACGGGTTCAATTCATCTGGCTATTAGTTGGTAATCACCTACATGTACTTTGTGTGGACCCGTAAGCTCTGCCAAAAGCGCACTCTAGCGGAAAATGAATCGCCGTTGCTAAGGGAGCTGCAGATTCGGTGACTTGTTCAAAATTGTAATGATCGTTCCCAGTTCAGGATTGCGAGAGATTGATTGCTGTGAAACAACAAACAGGCACTAAATTATTGTTAACTGTCTTGTGTTTTAACAAACAGTTATAAAGCAGTGGACTTCTGGGAATCATCTCCCCTAAATATGAACTCGCCCGAGAGTTGTTTACCTTTGAACGCCATTACTTGACTACGGTTCGGCGTGTATCGATGACTGGGCAGTGATTTACCACCACCAGTCCGATAAGCCCTTCTGCAAGTATTCGATTATTGATTTCCAAACGGATCAATCGTTAAGTTTTGAACTAGGTTGTCTAACTTGATGTCCAGTTACCTAAGTCATCGATTACTTTAATATGAATCGAAACATTACCTCATTGTGCTGAGCATAGGTATTCCCGCGCCATAGAATATTCATTGACAACCAACTCCGATGGCACTGGATTTCCAAAAGAGTGTATATACCAACTACACGTCAAGACCCGATACCAGACTGACGTAAGTAGGCGTATAGAAGAAGTGTTTCAAATGTTTTTAGAACAGTATGTACAATATCATTTTCTTGAAGTCATGGTTATATCTGCTGGCGCATCCCATCTCGCCCCGCACTAGACTAGTCAGTGTAGCCTTAGTCATTGTTACAAAGAGCTAGGCGGGCAAAACCTTCTGAAGAACCGCCCATGATTTAATCACTTTGCATGCCCCTATCGATCTAAAAGTAGTGGACGCTTCTGCCAGTACAGAGTAGACGGCAACTGACGGAAGTACCTCCACCCCTCCGACCCAGCCGTTTTAAAAGTTCCCCGTACCCGGCTGCGTCCCTGGAGTCAGTGTCGCCGGCACGATCCCACCCTTACCTATCCGGAATGCCACCCATTTTCCATCACTCTTTTCCGTCCATATCTAGGCTTGCATGGTTCTTGATGGCCTCCACAGCCCTACATTGTATACATGTATCTTACTATTTTTTTGTAAATTGTAGTAGGGTCTCGAAAGAACGCTCATGGTTGGTCAATCACAGCGTATATTCGGTTAAATTATCGATGCACGTCATCAAAAATTCTCAAGCCGTACGGATTACACATTTTACTGACTTTTCTCTCATAAATGTTCGAGCTAGATAGACGATATAGCGCTGGTCAAATGATGTTTTGTATTGGTTTAATAACAATTCCATACTATACAAAAAGCGTTCACAAAAAGCAATTTTGTGCAGCTACTTGCTGTCATCACAACCCTCAACAATCTGCCTTCTTCTTAGGAGGACTTCGTACGGAAACATGAATCGGTGGCGCCGACACCCGGAATTATTCGGCCACTTGACGCGCTGTGACGTTGTGGAAGAAGTAGATGAACGCGAGCTGCGCGCGCTGCTTCTGTCACAAATGAGACAGCGCGTTGCTGTCAGTCAAGGAAGACTGGATCAAGATGGTAACGTCTGATTTTGTGTTAAAAAATGTNAGGGGCATCACGAAATTATGAAAAAATACGGGAAATACGACCAAAATCTATTAATTAGTGTAAAACGCATAATTTTGGACTATTATCATCGAATTATTATCATACGAAGCATTTCCTGTTCTATTACCCGTAAATCGGTACGATTCCTAAAGTGTTGCGCGTTTTAGGAATCCATAAACGGGCCTGCGCAGTATATGGATTTCCCCCGCTTTTGATGACGTCATCCGCATATTGCGCAAATCAACAAAACGCGCAGAACATTTATATCTGCTGGCGCATCCCATCTCGCCCCGCACTAGACTAGTAAATGTAGCCTTGGTCATTGTCACAAGAGCTAGGCTGGCAAAATCTTCGGAAGAACCGCCCATGATTTAATCACTTTGCGTGCCCCTAGCCTCCCGCCTGATGTGCGAAATTTAAAAGTAGTGGATGCTTCTGCCAGTACAGAGTAGCTATAGACGGCCACTTTTGACGTTATACCCCCACCCCTCCCCAGCCGCTTTAAAAGTTTCCCGTACACGGCTGGCGTCCCTGGAGTCGTTGTCGCCGTCAAGATCCCACCCTTACCTATCCGGAATACAACCCATTTTCCGCCACTTTTCTCCGTCCATATCTACGCTTGCATGATTCTTGATGGCCTGCACACTTGCACAGCCCTATATCTTATTATTTTTTGTAAATTGTAATATATCGAAAGAACGCTCATGGTTGTTCGACCGCAGCGTATATTCGGTTAAATTATCGATGCACGTCATCAAAAATCCTCAAGCCGTACCGATTACACATTTTACTGACTTCTCTCTCTGAAATGTTCATGCTAAAGGCGACATAGCGCTGGTCAAATGATGTTTTGATTGGTTTAAGAATTCCATACTATTCAAAACTTTTGAATTAAAGCGTTCACAAAAACAATTTGCTGGTGTAGCTACTTGCTGTCATCACAACCCTCAACAATCTGTCTTCTTCTTAGGAGGACTTCTTACGGAAACATGAATCGGTGGCGCCGACACCCGGAATTATTCGGCCACTTGACGCGCTGTGACGTTGTGGAAGAAGTAGACGAACGCGAGCTGCGCGCGCTGCTTCTGTCACAAATGAGACAGCGCGTTGCTGTCAGTCAAGGAAGACTGGATCAAGATGGTAACGTCTGATTTTGTGTTAAAAAATGTGTGCCCATAAAACATTTTGGCGGAAACTGCTGCAGACTAAAAATGTGCCGTGTTCGTCAACAAATGTAAAAGTCTACTAGAATAACGAAAAGCGAAGTACTCGTTCTCATTGTGGTCTACTCAAAGCATGGGTGACGCACCAGAGGGGACTGGAGGGCTATAGCCCCCCATCCCCAGTTTTTCAGTGCTGCGCCGCCCATGCAAAGCCGTTATTTATTTCAGTGACAGCGTGCTTTGTCCCAAAATATTCCGTATTTGTCACACAGTGCTGCAGAGATGCATAAAATTAAAAGATCTCTCTGCACGTTCCTCCTTCACTTGCTTCTAGAATGTTGAATACCGGTACATGAAGGTGATGTTATGTCACGTTTATACCGTCCACTACCGACGCCGTAATATTGTTTCTACGACCAACACGCATTTTGGTTATTATTTTGGATTGGATAGTGGAGTTATTCGATCCATAAAACAGTAAATTCCGTTCTGTTTTTGTAATTTTTTGCAAATCGACAAGTCTCGTCGTCTTCTGCCAAAAATCAAAGCCGATGACTTTACTATTTTTCGAGTGAGATTTACTGAGCTCCACCAGCAGAACTTTTGTCTGCGACTGTGGTTGTTACAGGACCAATTCCGCAATTTTCTCGCCTATAATTTCCCTTTAAACGCTGGTCACAAAATCTAAGTTTGAAAACTTGACAACAAGAATAATGCGTTTTAGAAGACAACACGATTTCTCAATTTCAACCTAAGTTATGACAGCTTGACAACATTCAGGCTTTATTTTTTGCGAGATAACTAGCGAAGAACAGTGGTAATGCTACTCCAACACACTTCGATTTCCACTGATGCAGTACAGGATACTGTAAGGTATTTGAATTAGCCTCAGTACACTGATCTACTGGTTCAATTCATGGAGAACTCGGCGAATCGATTATGTGTTTTGTTTCAGCTGTAAAGCAAAAGTATCCCACTTGGGGTCGCGTCTCTGCTCCCCACCAACAGGCATTCGTGTCGTCTTCTCACGGCAATGACGCCGGTAACGTAGTCCCTTACATTCCTACGCCAGGATATCCTCGATCTCAGCACGGCGTTCCAACGCTTCCAAGGTTGGGGAAACAAGCAAATTCAAATTCAACTTCAGTTACTATGCCGGTAGGTAAAGCACATACTCTCAATTAAATCATGGTATATGTCTTTGTTAGATGGTATTCTAAATCAAAAGAATGAACATGTGTCAGACTAGAATAGTTTATTACTCCGCACGTGATGGAGCGAAGTCTAGGCTTGTTCACACTCGCGCGTTCTGTTCCGCTAACGGGTCAACACAAGCCGTTTCACACACATTCCTAGACAGTGTGCTTCATTGCTCTTCTGAATTGGTCTTCTCTTAGGTTAGTGCTAGTCGCCAATGTGTAAACCAAAACTTCTTGGAAAAAATACTTGCACTTTTCTCCGCCTTTGCAGAGTCGCTTGTTACTTTCTCCTGGGACATAGCCTGCTTTTCCAATCAACTAGTCCAATCCTATAGAGTAAAGATCGCTGAATGGAAACACACGATTAACATTCTTCAACACAATTGTTTTCTTTTATAGCACGACTGTCTGTCGACGCAAGTTTTTTTCTTTGCTTAGTGTTTTCTTAAATTGAGACATTTCATTGATTTTTTAGATCTGCGTTTTCAGCGACACATTCTACAGCGACGCCAGTTTGCAATGCAATAATAATGCGCCATTCTGGTTCAGACATTTTGTATCTGCCAACAATTGAAACTGAAGATTTTTATTTATTGAATTCAGTCCAGTGCGTGTGTTTCCATGATAACTACTGGTACGCGACAGTGTTGTATTGCCAATAGCGGCTGTCGGTCCTTTCATCGGTCAGAGTTAGTTTTGCTTATTAAACGAACCGTTAATTGGGCCAGTCTTTCAACTTGGCAAGCTGCAGGGGAGTTCGTGCTCTTTTCTGTTGTATAAACTAAAGAAGCCATTCTCACCGCAGCGATTTAACTCTCGTGTTATCTTTTTAGCATGACCCAGCCAACCCTGTTCACCTCGGGTACTATAAATCGGGTGGTTATGACGACGCCCACAAAGCATCCGTCAAACTCATGCAAAGGGGGGTGTTCCCGGCAGCGACAGATGCACCAAGGTACTGCTTATTGCGATGATAAGCATGTTTATTGCTCAAAGTAACAAAGTGTCACAAAATGTCTTTGTGCGCGATTTTTGCTTTTAACACTACAATCTTTTAACTCAGTTTAATTTTTCTGGTCGTGTAACTGCCAATGTTTATCACACTTATCGTCGTTATGCTGCTTTTTGTCACGTGACTCCTAATATTAAAATCAAAAACCACAATTATAGAAACAATTCATATTAAATATTCTCTTGTTGGCGGCGATTTTGAATCCAAACAACCTACCGCTCAACAGTCCAGCAGTCAGCAATGTGTTCTGTTTGAAATCCTGTTCTTGCATTTTTTAAACTAATCTACAGTAAGTGGTCGAATTGTTTTATTGATCACATATATTTAGAGACAATTTATTATTTATTAAAATACCGATTCAGTTATACAATAATTTGATAGAAAGAACACGTTTGATCACAACCTGTATCTGCGATATTACGATTTTCTCCTTTAAGTTTCTGTACGGCCGCTTTTATTTTGCACACCTATGTAGCATACGTTTCCCATTGTTAGTGACAGTGCTTCACGTTCACATGTACATTGCACGTTGAAAGGTTACTGCGAGCTGGTAAAATGGGAGCTTCGTGGCGAAATACGAAGGAAGTGATGCAAGCCATGGGGAAACGACACATGTTTATTGACGGTGAGTTGAATAACTACCACGTTTTATGCGGTAGTCCATGTTTCCGTCAGCTCATGACTTTTTATCACCGGAATATTTTTGATACCACTACGTACTGTCTTACGCGTTACACAGAGTTCTTCTTCAGTATGTGGTGCTGATGCAAGCAAGATCACGGAACTTCATCGTATCCTCCAATGCAGTGATCAGATCTGGTTTTATTTTGATAACCTTAGGTGTAGGCATGTGTTTATTATAAGGTTGCCACAGTTTAGATCATCATGAATTGCAATGTTTTGTTACTTCAAAATCTTTGTGATTTCTTTTTAAATGCAATAGTAAGCATTGATTTCATTTCTATGATATGCTGTGATTTGTGTTTTTCTTTTTGTTTTTTTGTTAATATGTTTTTCTTTTAATTCCGTATTAGTTCCTTTTGTCTTCGTTATTGTCTTTGTGTTGTTTATTGCATCATTACATTTTACCATTTTGCATATATAAGCAAAGATATAATGATTCGTTTTCTTCGCTAATTCTTTGGAGTCATAGTGTGTTACCTTATTCCTATGAGGCAATAAAACTGCTACATCAATCTACTTCTGGGGTAAAATATATACCTTGAAGCTTTCAAGTGACCATCTTTCTGCTTACATACAGGTGTGGTTACCCAAGATGATATTTCCCGTCTGAAAAACATTCTCACTGCAGCAGAGATAGTTCCAACATCAACCGACTACGGTAAAGGTGTTAACGTGTCTGTAGGCGAGGATCTCCAAAAGAAACAGCAGTTTACTTCAAGTAAGTACTTCAATGCGTTTGTACCAAATCCAAGTTGTTCAACTCACGTGTATAAGGTATGCAATACAAGCAACTGTGACTGAGAAGCCTCCTTAGGCAACGTGCCTCACAAACCTTACTGTCTGTTACGGTTTAATACGGTACTGACTGGATTAGTAAAACATATCCAGTTTTCGTGACGTCCTACCGTGTAACGACGTCATTGTGGTGTGATTACGCCGCGTGATATTGTTGATTGTTCTGTTATACTTCCAGTGACTGTATTCCACGATCCTGTTTCACAAAAAGGAACTGAGAAGAACAACTGGTGTATAATGCGCTAGTTTTTGTGTCGCTGAAGCAGATGTTTACCGGAAACGAGTTGGAACCGTTAAGACACGTCAGTCTGATGCTTTGCCCTGAAGATTTCTGTGGACAATTATGGAGACTTTAAGCCAAGAATATGCTTTAACAAGCTCAACCTGGCGTAAATTTTGATCAAATGAGCTCACTGGTTCATGAAAAGTGGCTCAAGTCAGAAAATTTAACTTAGTTCCCATTTCGCCATCAGTGAGTAACTTTTTGCAATGTACATGTACATATTAGCACCTCAAAGTTTGAGCAACAAATAATCACGTGTCTATTTTAAGAGAACTTGCACGATTGCTGAGGCGAGATAAAACTAGTTTTCGGAAATAGCTGTGGGGATTGTCAGATGAAATTTCTGAGTAAAATGTCAGCCACTTTTCCGGGGGTCCTGGAGCATTTGTGTTTCACCATTACCTGTGTTTGTTAAGTAGTGTTCTACCGTCAGTCCTGTCTATAGAGACGTTGTGTGACTAGTCTTCAAGAGCTCACTTCACAATCTCAGTATTGTTACGATGCATACGTATTTTCGATTCTCAGTTGTTCTTTCTCAAGGAGTTTTGGACAGTGCCTTAAAATTGATGACGGATAAGCTTGTAATTGTTTAATATTATGAAAAATATCGCTCAATTTTACATTATGTTGTACGTGTACGTGTTATAGAGGTGCATTTTTTGATTATTGTTTTGTTTAATTAAAAATAAAGAAGGATTTTTCTGAAAAATCAAGTTTTAATATCAGTGTACTCGAGGAATACGTCTGTTGAGTCAGTTTTGTGCTTAGCAAATGAACACAGTGCTGTAAAATCCACTGCGCTGAAAAACAATGCTCAGGAAACGCCTTTCAATAGAGGAAACTGGAAAAAAACTATTTCAACAATAGTATTTCGAGACGTTTAGGGTTGTTAGAATTGTTGTTTCTATAATGGTGTTTAATTGTCATTCTACGAGTGCACCGAAAGGCCGACTCAAGGGTCACCGACTCGGATCTTGAAAAAAAAAATGTGTGTTCCTACATGCTGAAAAATGTGTTCGGAATGTTTATTTAAATTTTTGGCCGTTATTTTTGTAAGTTAGAGCATCGTGGTTCTTTTGGCCCAAAATAGCCCATTTTGGCTCAGAGAGTGTCAGTAATTAAGGTGGTGTTTAGAAGACAAGGAAACAAAAAGTATGTACATGTATGATGCTTATGTAAACATTGAGCACTGTAAAACTGTTTCCCCTTAAACTAAGAATTTGACAAGCACGACAGTAAAGATATGAAGATCTAGGAATGAACGATCCCAATAGGGTTCACACTTCATAATCCAAATGTAGCCTGTAAATCGGTTAAGATTCTCCACAATTTGTTGCTTTCATATAACCTGAAGAAGAAAGTAACATATTACAAAACATGAAACAAAATCACAATTTAGAGAAATGTGTCTTGTTATGGTATTGCTTTAAGAACTCCTCGACTCCTTCACCCAACGACCTCCTCGACCCACGACCACCTCGACCTACAACCCTCACGACCCACACCCCCTCGACCAATGTATGTTTAGTTTGCTCTGTTTACACATTTCGTAATCGCATTACGTCACTGAATAACTATCCCAAGCTCAAGTTTGATGGTTAAAAAGCAGAAGGTGGCGTAAGAACATGATCTGAAATGGCGAATTTTAAGAGTGCTATCGTTGTCACGGAAATATTTTCACGAGCGGCTACCAATGACCCTGTTCTACTAAACTTAGGAAGAGAGAATAGACATGATTCCATTTTTTTATTATTTGCTTTCTGTTGCCTATACTCGTTTACAATATAACGTATTTTCATCTCACAGTTTCTTTTTTCAAATTGTATTTACTGACGAAATTACATATTCGTCGTACACAATTTTGTGCAGTTCCGCGTTCATGATGTATATTTCAGGCGACGTGCAGTGGCAGCAAATTTCTCACTCGTTTTACGCAGCAATGCAAGAATGCTATAGGGTTCGTCATTTTGAAGAAATGTGTACCCAAAGCCGATCTAGAGGACAGACATGTTCAAAAATATAAGTAAACCAGATTGACTTCAAAACTACCACCAAACCTGGCCAATCCCAAAGAGTACTTTTAAAGCGAGTACAAATTGGCCGCGGCTTCAGTCTAACTCCACAATGTCACCATCAGCGTTGAGGCCGACTTCTTGCTTTACTAGTCGACAATGTCATTTTAAGTGACCTGCTCGGTGTCATTTTCGCATCACTAAGTGTATGAGGAGTGAAAACTCTGTTACATGAGTGTTGACTTTTCCTGGTTTTCAAATAATAGAACTTGTATCTTAGTAGCAGATTTTAGTGATTTCTCCCGAGTCATTTTTATAGCACGTGTATCCTTATTTGAGTACAAATTGACCGCAGCTACAATCCAGCTCTACTGTGCCACCTAAGCGGAAAGGAAGAGTTGCTTTATACATGTAAGTGCTATTCTGCGACATGAACGGACCGGAAAGTGAATACTGGCCAATCAGCGTTAGCTAGATGGATGGAATGATTAGTATCGAGTGTCTCGTGTAAATGGCATGCAAGACATGGTTTTGTCTGTGTGATGGCGTATTTTACGAACCCTCAGAATTCAAAACATTTAAGGATTACTTTAAGGTGAGTAAGTAAATAAACCATCTCTACTTTTGTTTAAAACGCCGATTACTATTTTCCTGAAAATTGTTTTGGATGTAAAATAATTATTGAACATGCGAAAAGAATACATCACATGTACGTGTATGGAAGATTGTGGAAAGTGAAGATTTGACGTTCAAATAGCGGCCATGTACATGACTGTACGCTTTATTTATATGCTTGTGATAAACATTGTTTAAGCTGCATTTAAAATTTTAATGCCTTACAACACAATTAGATATATTAGCCAGAACAGGCGTTGTACCAGTGAGCTTTGCTCTATTGCCATTTTATCGACAAAAAATTAAAATTTAAGAACAGTTTCAACATTTAAAAGCTATTTGAAATTTGAACACGCATAGATTTTCGCCACAGTGATACGATACTGGAGGAAAAAATGTAGTTCAAATTCAGCCAAAAATATAGCAATTCGTCAATCAAAATGAAATTTCATGGACTTAAAATTAAACATCCAAGTACACGTTTTTGACAGTCGGGTTTAGGGCCGAAACAAGCGTCTGGTCTTAACTTGAAACAATTTTCAATGTGGTATATTGCTTTTGATGTTTCTTAAACATCAGAAATATGAATTGAAAATAACAAAATTAAGGTTATGTAGACAATCTCCTTCCCAATATACATGTAACTCCGAAGAGGTAGTATAGCCTGCACTTTGATTCAAAGGGCCATCAATACGATTTTGAAGAGTTAGTGTTAACTAAAATGCCCTCTTTGTTCTTCGTGGAATTCGAAGTCAAGCCCTTTGATCGCTGCAAAAATAAATTTAAAAAATAGAGGACATAGATTAGCATTTTTGTTTCGTCGGACAGCTATACCTACAACTTTTGGGATAGGGATCTATGGTTAACAGGAGGACATGCAACTTTAAATCGAAATTATGTTTTGTCATTTTTCTGTTTTACGTGAAAAGAATCCTACGTTGATACCCTAACCGGTAGACATTTGGAAACTTGACCGGTTTGCGCACCACACAATCTGCCAATTTAGATCAAAAACACCATGATGATTGGTGAACTAAATCGCCTCAGGCTGTTGATGTTATCGCTCTCTAGATAATGAAACCCATCATTAACACATTTGGGGAGACAATAGTATTTTTAAATTTTTATTTTGAAAGTCTGTAAATTACATTTGAATAGTTCCTAAAAAGCATATGTAATTAGGTGTTTGAATTTAGAATATTGGACAAAAATGGGGCTTTTACAACGTGAAACATTTGTTTAATGTTGCAATAATATGTTCCTCATTAATTCTGCTGGCTGTACAACATAATTGGCCAATTACCAAACCACTAGCCAGCATTTGGTTTTTGAGGTAAGCCAAGTGTCATCACACATTTCTTTACAAGACTTTTCTGTGCTCTCATGATAAGTGTACAAGTATATTATTCTGTGCTTGAATGCTTTGTAGTCTATGCAAAGGAATTTTTATTCCAAGTTCTCATTTGTTCGAGCTAAGAACTCGAGTAAAACTCGATATTTCTTGTAAAAAGTCGAAATTTGAAAGGGTCATTAAGTTCAAACTAGGATTAGACATTTAATCACCAAAACCATCATGTACTCGAGCATAGACGATTAGACACAGTTGGCAGCAAAGTAGAACAGAAAATGCAAAAACTCATTTCGAGTTCGATCTGAAGTTAAAAGATAAGATCCCTGGCACGGATATTTTGGAAGTCATCGATGTTTACAGAAACGAAGTCTGCGTAAGATCATGTCCGCACTTACATGTATGTAGCTACGTGACGGAGCAAATGTTGTTTATAGAACACAATTAACAAATTACAAGCAAAAACGTTCACGCTGTGGAGGTCTAGGAAACATACAGAGTGATATTTAGAAAAAATAATCCAGTAAATAATAATTTAGCACCTGGAATTACTTCGGTGCACAAAAAACGTATTTGTCACCATGGGTGTTTTTAATGGGTTAACGTTAGATCATTGAAGTTTAATCCTTGGCAACGGAGTTAGATAGGTAGACTTGAGAAACACAATTAGTGAGTTTGGTACGGTTGCGTCATATTTTGAAAAAAATCGCAAATCGGGATTTTTAAGGGAGAAGCCATCTCATTAGAGACTTTCTTAATTGAAGTTTTCTATGAGCAGGTAATTGTGCCGAGTTCAATAACACGTGAATAGACTTATTAGCTTTCATTACCTGAACTCGTTACAATGAGCCTGACACATGTGCATGTATCTGATGGATTTTTAGCCTCGGTACAGGGACACCGCCTTCTCCGTTATGGACAGAACCCCCGTCATTGGGTCACTTAAAAACAAAACGTGTGCACAAAAACGACATTATGGTACACCTGTTTTGAAGTAGAAATGTGTGTATCGCCTTAATCGTTTTTTTCTGACGGTTGCATGACAACATGGTTTACTGGTGTTGTCTCCATGGTGTTGATGACAAAGTTTGTGGCTTTGGACCACTCTATGCTGTTGATGTTCTCCACTGGACATACCTCTTCGACAAGCTCCCTAGCTCCGATAACCCATAATTGAACAGTTTTCAGCCCCTGCGCAGTGTCCTCATCACTGCGTTCTCTCAAGTCCAGGTACAGAGGATGAGAATTGGTTGTAGCTGCCTTTAGAAATGCTTGGGCTGCTAGTGTCTTCTGTTTAGTACGGATGATATTGATACCTAACCAGTATTGGAAACTGTCTACCGGAGTGGGTCTCGCTGCACTGGTTACTATCCTCATGGCCTGGTTTTGAATCCTCTGTAGTTTGGTCATTGACTGTTGGGAGGCACATAGGCAAAGATGGAGCCCATACTCAGTTCTTGCGCCGACAGTTGCATTCATGAGCTGCAACAGGCTCTTTTGTTGGATCTGATGGGCTGCTGCATATCTCAACAGTGACAGGCTCTTGACACCTTTCTCAGCTAGGAATTCGACATGGGAGTTCATCATCATTCTTCGATCCATCTTAATTCCTAGATAGGTAACTTCAGCCACTTGAGGTATCAAGGCTCCCCTATATCCCAGGGTGAACATGTAATAACCTCGTGAGGCTAACATTCCTTCCCCTTTATCTGGTTGGATGGATATCTTGTTGTCTTCGGTCCAATTGGCCACACCATCGCTTGCTGATTGCAGGCCCTCCACGCATGTCTTGGAGTGTTCGCCTCATTGGCGACTAGCAAGTCATCAACATAGCTGTATGGTGAAGCTCCACCTACACTTGCTGCTTGTATGAGATCTGCCGAGTAGACGTTAAAGAGCACTGAGCTGAGAGGGGACCCTTGCGGGAGGCCTGAGCTTGCTTCGAAGATGCTTGACTGTCACTTGCCGAATTTGAGTTGACATCTGCGGGTATCCAGCAAGACTAGAATCCAACGGATCATCATATCGGACACCTTCATTTGTCTGAGTTTGTTGGCAAGAATACCCACATCCACTTTGTTGTAGGCGTCTTCCAGATCGAAGAGAGCAATTGCAGTGGGTTGCGAAACCTGTATTCCCTGATGAATTTCATGCTGTATCGCTTCAACGTTGGAGGCAGTGGATCTTCTTGGTCTAGCTCCTCCAACTCTCGGTGATAGACAACCACGTCTCTCTAGGTCATATGCAATTTTTTTCGTAATTTTTGCCCAGGTGTTCGCCATGGTGATGATTCTGTATCCCTTCAGTTTGCTATGGTCTTTCATCGGCTTTGGAAGAACCACCATGCTGCAGTCTTTGAGGTCCTGGTCCATGGTTCCATCAACAAGTGAACTGTTTATGATCTGAAAGAGCTGGCTCTTCCCTCTGGGCTCATGCTTTTCAGGTTAGAGTATTTAACTCCATCCGGCCCGGGAGCCGAGTCTTTACTCATCGAACGTAGGGTTGCATCTAGTTCTTCAAGTGAGAGTGGTTGGTCATTGTTTTGACCATTCTCCTCGATATGCTGGTTCATTGTGCGTAATGCTTGCTGGACAATGTCAGGGCCATCTGGCTGCAGTTGGATCTGGTATCTTAGATGAAAGGCTTCACCATTTTCCTGGTCTGTAGCAAGCGTATTACCATTAGGTCCCTGGATAAGTTGAGGTGCAGGTCCTGCTGTTTAGGTATACTTGATTTACACTAAACTGTTGCTGTCCCATACAGTAGATCGGTATAATGAGACTTTCTTACGTGGGGGTGAAAAGGTACCAGTTTCGGTCGTCAGTCTTTTTGTGCAACAGTATTACCCAAATTGTACACAGAATAACAACTTGCGTGAGTGGTACAAGCACTCCCTCCAGATTTCCCACTTCCTACACACGTGTGAGTACTTTTTGTGTTTTCATACCATGGCATAGACATCTAAAGCTATTGCATACTGGAGCTTTTTTGTTGAGATTTAGTGGTTGCGGTGTCGTGTTAGTTGATATCTAATTGAATTACTGTAGAACTCGCTAAGCTGGATCCAGTGAGACTGAGATATTTCGTCAAAGTCAGAGTTATTTGGAGGCGTTACTGCGGAATTGATGCTAACCTTTCTAAAGTTCCCGCTGAAGCACTACCAATTTAGAGAGTTCTACTATATAAGAAGAGGGCAGGACATTCTGTGTCGACCTCAGACAATGGCCCAGATTCAAAACATTTTTTATGTAACATCCATACTGTTCAATGTGTTTGCTTCAAGCGCACAAACTGGACTCCAATGAGACCAATTCCTCTCTTAAACCATAAATTTAACTGATGTTGAGTTTAGAGGTTTATAGTGAAGTCCTAGTTAAATAACACTTGTCATGACCATGTTATTATAACTAACCAGATTGATGAGCATCAATAAATGTAACTCGTTGTTTCAATTATTTACCATTCTGAAACCATAGGTCATGTACAGGAGTTAGCATTCCAAGGCTGAGACAACTGTTGATATCTATAAATGGATGGAACTATTAAGAAAATCCATGGAACTCAAGGGTCCTCCTCATTTCCTAGCGGAGGGTAGAAAGCTCTGATGCAGGCTATTGCGCTTACTGGAATGACATCACGAACAGTTTGTCCTATGTGACCGTGTACCCATCTTTGGAACTGTCTGTAGGCCACGTGTCGCATCCTTTTATCCAATGGTCTGTCATAGGCATAAGGATATTAACTTTTGTATTGCAGCCATACAGTCCAAAACATCACGATTGATGTATACAGGTTTCAAACC
>NMRA01001135.1:0-16534 GCA_002633005.1 Phoronis australis | reverse complement strand
CCAAGCACCGAGGTGAGAAAGTCTAAATTATAAAATTGCGATTCTTTCATCCTCTTCTTACACTTTAGAGTCGCTTATTCCAAAGTGGTTCTCATTCATTCCCTTGCATATATTTATTCACTTGCAAGTAACACCCAGCTCAGTCTCAGAGAAGTAGGAGACAATTTTGTGCTTTTGTGCAATGCTCAATTGTCTGCCAGTGAAAGCCAGGACTCTAACCTGAATCTAACGACCTCAAACCAATGAGCCACACTGTCTACAAATAATCACAGACCAAGAACGTTTTGAGTGATTTGCTAAAATGAAAAAATCCCAGTTTTTTATCACTAAAACTGGTATTTATCCACGGCTGAAACACGATTCACAAGTGGGGATGTGGGCGCCTGGGACTGACTGGTAAAGGACATACTTTTGACCAAGTAATAATTCGCGGTTGTAGGATACATATTGATAATATTCTTACCAGTCATTAACATCCAATTGCAACTCCTGCGCACCTTGTGCCCGTGGATGTCCACTGGACGAACCGGCTGGGGCTGAGTCTTCAACGACCGGAGAAAGGGCCGTGGATGGGATCGAGGGAGAACGGCTCCACTACAGAAAAGCTGTGAACACAAATTGTTCCTATGGGATCTGTCACCTCCTCCTCCACATCCGAAAGGTCGGAATCATCTTAAAAGTCCAACTGTCCGTCCCTGTATCTTTCAAAGTATTCCTGATCTACGCTGCTGTACTCACTTGGACACACATTGCTTCCTTTGTGTTCCACAAACCACGTCACGGATGTGTAACGAACGAAAATGGCGCCGTTTCTATTCGTCGTTACAAAAATGCGTTACAACACCATGGCACTAAGTATGTAAATAACTTTGTATAGCGACGTACACTTCAGTTAATATAGCAATGATAATTATAAACTAGAATTTAAACCATAATGTTGTTCAGATTGGTTTGAACCTTGCAATTTCCTCTTTAAGTGTGCATGGAGCGCATCTTCCTAAATCATAATGTACTCGAGTACAGGTTAATGGACACTGTTCTTGAGTTCGCGCAAACGTAGAACGGGAAATGTCAAAATTAACTTCCAATTCGATTCCAAATACAGGTATTAGATACGGGCCCTGAACTTTTCTTTTTGATAGGTGGGTATAATGACTTAAACTTCTCCGTATATGAGCTCGGTGCCCACCAATTCCACCCCCCGCCTCCACCTGAATTGATTTTTCCCATCCAGCTTATACGCCAATGTGCAATATGCACGGCCATTTTACAATACGTATTAGCTTACGACTGCGATAATCGCAAACTAGGGTGTTGCTGTTTCCACACGTACTATAGGGGCTTGTACGCTTTAGATATCAAACATGAGACACACAGCAGATATTAAATTTGTTTGCTTTTCCTCAGGTGTGTTGATCTCTAGACACCGACGAAACAATTAGACGCAATATTGCATTGCGCTGATGGTGGTAAATTACCTCTGTAGACCAACACTTATAAAACAATTTGATGCAATATTACGTTGGACTGGTGGTGGTAAGTTAAACCCAGCGGACCACGATCAGGTCACAGTGGCCGGTTGAATGAAACAGTCCCAAATAGGGACTGAACTAAGTTACCTCTTTTTCGTATTTGTTTCGTTCTTTAGGCACAGATGTGATTTTTTATATAATTTTATCATTGTTTTGAGCTATTCATTGACTAACGGCATTTTCTAATCATACACCTAAAACCTGAGCCCGTAATTCAATCAAAATAATTAGGGACTTAGTCCTTAAAATGGGGGTGTTGCATGAAAAGGTCCCTACTTACATGTATTTTCAATAATATTGACAATTCAACTTCAAGTTCACTCTCGGTTTGTAACAATACTAAAACCTGACTTAGTAACCGAACTAAAATAGCATAAGAAAGGACAATCGGCGTTTTCGCAGGTTCACAATTGCTCAGTAGATTTAGGGAACTTGGTTGAGTCTATATTTGGGACTGTTTCATGCAATTGGGCAGTGGACTCCATGCCTTGATTTATTTGTTTCCTGAAACTGCACGTGTATGTAGTACGCCCGAGCCCCCTATAGCTTCACTCTGGTGAACTACTATAGGGATGCGATGAAATTTGAGATTTCTCGAAGTCCTGGCGGTTCATCTGCATGATGTCATTTCGAACCCTTGACCAATGCTTTAGAGCTAGGAAAGAGGAAACGAACCAATTTCACGGAGCACTCCTTTGGGACTTCGCAATAGGATATCGAACAATTGGGTAAATAGTGCTTCGTGAAAAATTTATGCCATCAGGGTGCCTTATACTGTCTTTCAAGGATGAAAATGTGTTGTATGAAAGTATTCATACCTATTTTTATGTAGAATGACTTATTTAAAATTTTTAGGAATTTGTTGTGGCAGCATTCACTACTAGCACGCGTTTTATTTTCTTCTGAGTATTTTTTACACTGTGTTCATGCCGCACATGATTCTAAAGGATGATACCAAAAAAAGGTTTACAATTTCGGAGTAATTTTCGATTAAAGTAGCAAAAACTCTGCTTCTCTTTGTCTTGAAATAGCACACACACGTGCCCACGTGCCCACGTACGCACACAAGCATACACATACACATGCATACCACACGCACGCATATAAACACATTTATCTTAATTCCAGCTTAGTAATCATTGTGGTCGCTTGCTGTAAAAGGTACTTGTACACTGTGGGGCTTTTGGGTTGAAATTGCAATGAATTGTATGAAAGACCTCAATATGCGCGCACCCAGTCTAAAATATAGGGGGCTCAATTTTTTAGGATGTGGACCTTTTCCTAACAAAAAACTTGGGAGGCTAAAAAAGCGGGGTACCGCGTTCACAACTGTCAATTGTACGTTCGTGCCTTTTTAGTAGACTTTTATCTCGTTTTCTTGGACTTTTTGTTCCTTTGAGGCGGCCTTTTTGCCCACTTCACCCCCTGGGTGAGCGCATGATCAAGAAAACAAAAGAGAAGGAAAAAAGAGGAAAAGAGAAATGTTTACATCCACAGCGCACGCATGCTATTCGTGAACTTAGTCAAAAGGTGACTAAACTCATTGACTAAAGTCTGTGCTGCATATCAAACGTCCTACATGTCTCTGTTATCCAAGCTGTGGGACTCGACACTTGTTGGATGGCTCTCTTGTTGGTGAATCTTCGAACTAACACACAATGTACTGTGACAGTGTACTTGCTGGTCACACTCCTTTCGTGACGCGACACCTGCAGGCAGTATTTTCTACCCACGATTCCTCTTGCTGGTCACAGTCTCTCGTAGCGCAACACATGCAGGCAGAATCTTACTACCCACGATGCAAAAGTGACAAGCTCTTACTTATTTATTTATTATTGTGATATTTAAAATGAGGGTGGCCTCTTCAGTTATAGCACTGCTTTCCAAGAGGGCCCTCAACAAGAAAAACAGTAATATAATACAATGAAGTAATAAAACAACAATGAAATATACGTAAGATACAATTAAAACAGGTTGAGAATTAAGACAATAACTAAATGACAAATAATGGTAAAAATTTAACTAAGGCAGATGAAATAAATTAAGAGATGATTCTAGACAGTGAGAGTATTTACGACAATGAAAAAATGACATGATTAAGACAGGCAGGGTATAAAAGGTCAAGTAAATTATATTACAGTTAGTTAACTTCCTGTTCGTTAACGCTTCCTTGCCCATGGGAAGTCTCCGTAGTACAATTTGTTGTGTCCACTGTAGCAAGTGTTCTAGCTTCAACTACTAAATCTCATCTGAGCATTTTCCAAACGTCTGCCCAAATTCTATAATGTTCTCGCTTACATGTAGCTATTGGCTAATAAAAACCGCATGATCATATCCAATCATATCACTGGCTGTTACTATTTGATCTCAGAAATTTCTACAATCTTTAGAGTGCTTTGACCCCAGAACCAAAGTAGTGAACATCATCTAAAACTAGATGTTAACGTCAAAATACTTAAAAACAAGTTTGACCCCATGGTTTAAAAGTGCATATGCACAAATTTTGGGCAATTTCAATGGAACTATGTATACCAATTGCTTAATCAACATTTATTCTGAAAGTGACAATATTGTTCAAAATGCCACGAAAGCTCAAGTGCATGACATTGCAGTGGAGAAGCATGCTCGGTTCTCTGAAAAGGAAAACGGCAAGAGAGCATATCGTTGACGGACCAAAACAAACGGGGAATTTTCGAATGCTTGGAATGATTCGCAATTGAGTTGAATTCCAGATCGCAAGCATTGGTTCAAATCGTTGATTTGTTCGAAGCTATCTTTCAAAACCATTAACTTGGTTCACTCCACCGAAGGTTGCTTCAAGGCATCTGTGATGAAACTTGCTTTTTCTGTGACAAAATTAATTTGTGTATCCGAACTGGCAATTGAAATAACAAGATTTCGAAGGCACTTGGAACTTGGAAGCCGCTGGAATTCAAGCGGTGAGCGTCAAGAATTCAACTTCACAAGACGTTCTTAAGTTCATTTGCGAATGGGAGTTTCAGAAGTCACTCTCAAACTTAGTCATAGCCTTAAAGTTGTTTCTGATAATCTGTGTACCTGTGGCCTCTTGTGAAAGAATCTTTTAAGCTCAAGCTCATAAAAACGTATTTGAGAAATTCAATGGCCCAAACACGTTTATAAGATATGCCAATACCTTCAGTTGAAAGCGAGCTGGCCTGAGACATAGATTTGGCAAAATTCGCATTAGAGAAAGTTAGGAATTTGTGTGAATAGCACGTCTGACCTGTTATCGTGAACCTGGGGGAGTTGGATACCGACGTTTTCTGCATAAAGTCCTATCTTTAGATAAGTCTAGTGCACTTGCATAAGAAAATTTTTCCGCAGATACGGTCAGTTCGTTTATTTGGGAAAATGCATGGCTGAATCCTGAAACAATGGACACCAAAACCGTAACTGAAGTAAATTTCAGCAATAAAATCCTACCTGTGGGGACAATTATACGTCGACAATTATGTGTATTCGCTCTGATTCGTAGTGAGCAAAATATTCCGGGAACTTTCCAATTTCTCGCCTGCTACATTATTGGTACACCCGAGCGTATACATGTATAAGCCACTTCCGAAGATACGCCCAAACGTTTATTTAGATTTTGACTTTGGGTCCCTAAACCGATTTTCCGAATAGGCTCCCTGGACCTTTATGCATAAAACTCTGGAATAGGACTTTGAATTTATTTGTGTTCATACTCATGTTTGAAAGTCTCTGTGCTCGATTGCATGAAAGACGCCCCAAAGAGAGGCTCAGCTAAGTTCCCTCTACTGCGTATTGGTGGAATTTTGGAAACACTGGTTGTCCTTTCTGAAGTTTGAGCTTCGTTGCTAAGTCAACGAACGTTTGGTTTAGTCATATAAATCGAGAGTGAACTCTACGTTGAATTCTCTATATTATTGAAAATAGGTAGGGATCTGTTCAACGCCCCTAATTTAAGGACCAAGTCCCTAATTATTTTATAGAATAAGGTCTCAGTTTTTAGTTATACTATTAGACAAAGTGGAGATAATAATAAATGATAGAAACAGTATTACATCTTTCAGGAAAGAACGAAACAAATTAGCAAAAGGAACTTGTTGGTGGATTCCTTATTTGGGACCGTACATTTTCATGCAACCTGGCAGTGTGTCTGTAGGCCCACAGGTTTGCTTGTGTGCACAATTTAATTGGTACAATGCTACAGGGCATTTAGAGCCTTGTACACGTACATGAAGTATTTGCAGTATAAACCAAAATAAATTCTGTGTTTTGTGTTTCACGCTATATGACTTTCCGAATTCTTAAACCAAGGCGGGGCTGAGTGGATGAGGGGTGACACCAAGAATCTTTACCCCGGATGTCATTCACGTTGCTGAAACAAAGTCACGGCCGGTAGTGCAGTTTTTGGTCGCTGAAAAAATGATTAAGCGGGCCCCAAAATATACACACTTCAACACATGTAGATCAAATGCAGTTCCCGGGATTACTAAAGATTCTGCACTTGCGTATTGCATGGTTGCACCTTATTTTAAACGTGGATGCGTCAGTCATGACGTGCTCCGTCTATGTAGTATGCACGGGAAATGCAAGGAAACGATTCAGTTTTAAAAAACAAAAATTCATTGCACAATACTACTGGAAACTAAAAACACCAAGGAAGTGCAAAGACAGCCATTCCAAGTTAATGAGGAATGAGTTATTTTCGGTCTACGGTTTGTGAATTTAAACCACCATTCTAGTTCCAAAGTCAATAAACAATGTATTGTCCTTTGGAATTGTGAGAATATTTGGGGGCACTTTGTAGAGCTTTCCGACATTCATCAATATCGTATAGACTTATTTCAGACTTATTTCAGACTTATTTCAGACTTATTTCAGACTTATTTCAGATAGACAAAAATCGTTTCTTATACTTTGCTATTTGAGGATCTGATGATAGATTGACTTTTCCCAATGTCAGCCTGCAACTAAATTCTGTGAAGCATTGTCATTTCTTACAAAATCTCTTCTAATTGTAAAAAATCATCAATCAATCATTTGATTTTCGTAAATACGTGAACATGAGTAAATTAGAAACCAACAATTGATCCCATGAGCAATACGTTTACTTAAATTTACAGACTTGATTCCTCTTTGATCTCCTGTTTGTGAGTTTAAACGACAAATCTCGTAACTAAGTCAAAAAGCAATGAATTTACTGTCATTTGAATTGTGAGTATATTTTGGGAACCGTCCCAATTTTATCAATGTCTTTGAGAGTTATTTCAGGCAAAAATCGTCTAAAGTAAGTTACTTTACTATTTGGAGTTTGGATTATAAAATTTTCCAACTTCAACTTGCAACTAAGTTCACTGAAACATCATCAATTCTTACAAAATTAGCTTGTCAAAACTAATCTATGAATCTGTTGATTTTCGTAGGATACAAAAACATCTAGATCAGAAGCCAACGAATTTTTTGTGAAAACGAAATGTTATAAGCAATTTCCGAAGGCACGCTCGCAGAATTTTGACGGATAACCGGGTTATTATAGGAGACGGAACATTCGTATTTTGGTGTATTGTTGCTAATTTCAGAAGTACCTGCAGTAAAACGGTTCACGAGTTAAAGTTGAATTCCAAATAAACACTGAAATCTCTGTATATGATTGCAAGTACATGTAATTTGAGTATCCCCATTCGACAGTCGAATTTCTTACAAAAAATTCCTACAAAAAACGAAAAAATAGAGCGACAGCTGCCTCCGTTATGTTTTGCCACAGAGGGGCCTCTGGAAAAATATAGCTTTGCAAAACTGCCCTGTGGAATTTACGATTTTCTCAATTTTTCGAAATACATGTATGAATGATTTTAATCATCACTTAAAAGTGTACGTTTTCAAGAGCGTTTAGAGGAACTATGCTGCAAAAACGGAGACTTGGCCTAACAGCAATACCTTGGCCAGGGCCTTTAAAGTATAAACTATGGACTGATACCGATTGTTGTCGAATGTTCTCTTGAATTTCATTTCTTATTCGTATTCGCAATCTTTCTTTTCTCGACTTTCCCCTGCCCGACGCATACAGTGTATGTCGATTTAACCCTGATGCCTGCAAATTTTTGGGGGGAATGTGCCCCCCGCCCCACCCCCGCTTCCTACGTGCCTGAATATTAGGATATTAGTAGTACATTTTAGTGATTTTCCGAAGTCTTTTACATATAACGTAAGTTTGTAGCATTTTATTGTAAATTTATGCTCTGGCGGCAGTAAGGATTAGATCTTTTCTGGAAATCTACAAGTAAAGCTTGGTGGATTAGTATTTTGTTTTAATTGACCTCCTCTGGGTCCTACTCGCATTACACACTGAAACATGACATTCCGTTTGGGAGTATTTCCAAGATTCCATGACGCCACCCAATGATTTCCTACGCATACAGTGTAACTACAGGATATAATTATCGCCTTCTTTGAATCAGGAAACGTGTTTAAATTTCAGGAAGGTACCTTGTTCTCAACACTGACCAGTCGCATTTCAGTGACGTGAGAGTGTATGGATCTGCTCATGGCTAGGCACCGTCTTCTTGCTATACTTCTTGTTATCCTCGCTGATCAAAGCTGTCACATCAAGTGCGAAACTTTTCACGTTGGAGTCTTGATACCCGTCACGGGAAGATGGCCAATTGGTAAAAAGTCGGCTAGTGCAGCCTCCATTGCCGTAGACCGACTTAACACCGACCCATCCTTCACTATGCTAAGAAAATATAACCACACGGTGAAGTTCTCTTGGCGAGATAGCGAATGTGACCCAGGAGTGGGACTACGCCAAATTGTCGATTTATGGAAAAGAAACATCACGCATGCTTTTATTGGTGAGAATTGCGATATTGAATTCGAACTTTTGTATTTCTAAATTGATAGTTATGAGTAACCCTACATAGGCACATTGGCGGATGTTTGGAAAACAACCTTTCCAAAGCGTCAATTGAAGCCAAATATACGCCCGGACATATTTTAAGAAAGGTTGCTATCATTTCGGCAATTGCATTCAATATTTTCTGATGCAGTTTTTGTTAAAAAATCTTTAGTTGCGAAGTTTTTAAGAAAACATGTGCTTTTTAATGTTTGTATTAATAAGAATTTTATTCGTCCATACTCACAGTGTACTTCGCGTTTAAACTGACCTTACTGTGCTAACAAAAGAATTCATCGGATTTTCAAAGCATGCTAAGGTCTCTCGTCTGCTGAACGCTTTCCTGGTCCCCATTATGTTGTATTGGCCGTTCTTACGTTTATATTAACCGCTGCTATGGTATCGCGATTTGAAATCTGTTTAAAAAAGTTTTTGGGAATTAGTGCAGAACTCCTCGTAAGTCGATCTCTACCTTCTTGTTCGCTAACCTCAACTGCGTCACCTGTAGAAGTTTGTTAAGCCTTTTTACGTTATTTGGATTCTGTAGTCACATTAGTTTTTAAACAACAGTGAAACATAAAAAACAAAGCGAATACAAACCTGTGTCACGGTGTTGTATAAAAGGCTTGTTTTCAAAGGCAAAATTGTTGACTTTCAATGCATACCTTTTGCGTGGGTTTCAGCCAATGAGCCGTATACATAGAGACGACACGACTACACTCGCAAGCCAGACAGCGCCTGAATCGTGATCCGCGATATTGAGGATGAACGATATGTAAACACTAAGCACGGTGGCCTTATGGAAGCCGGGGAATTTTCAGAATAAAATTCGAAATTTTATATACTAACGAGGTTTTAAAATATTGGTAATATAAGCCCACACATTGCTTAAACGGTCGTATAAGCCATTGCAAAGACAAAATTCCTAATGCTTTGGCTGAAATTCTCACGGAGTGCTGCTAGGGCCTGGGATTGAAATGTATAAAGTTTACAAAATGGTATTATACAGCAACGTGATGAACCTTTTTTCGTCGTTATAATTGTATAGCACCTGTTTTCAGTTGATTATAAATCGACAAGGCGATCAGCTGTCAAAGGGGGCCGGTCTCTGGCGCGCCATTGCATCACTGCGTTCCCAAAAAATTCCTTGACCCGACGCCACTTGATTTATTCGAACAAAAATATTTAATGCGAACGTTCGTGTGAAACACTTGAAAATTAAGTAGAAAAAAATGATAGAAACCCATGGAAATTGATCAGCATACAAACAGCAGTATGCGTGCATGTAAAGTCGTGTCATTGTATGCAACAATGATTGACCAATTGTGTATATGACTGCATATTCGGAAATGAGGGCATAGACCAGTTTGAAAAATAGTTTGGAGCAAACTTTTGCAAAACGATAGAGTTACAGAAACTGATATGTTAATATCAAGTATTTCAATAAAAAAGAAGAATGCACTATTGACGCCAAAAACACCTTGTATTGGTTGGTACTGAAGACACACATATATGTCGACTAACCGCGTGTGCCTGTGAACACCATTGCTTAGTCAGCGGAAGACGGAAGGTCGAAGTATGCATTTGCACAGAGCCAATTTCCCGAAAGGTGATTAGAATTGTCCACTTCAAGTTATACGAAGGTATAATAATTACACCAATATGCAGATGTTTTTTCAAAAAATAAAACGCTTTGAAGGTGTGCCGAGTAGTCTTAAGGAAATTTACTTCAGTGATACGCACTAAACTTTTCTTTAAGTATCAAGTATTACTTGTGCTAGAACCTAATTCATCTTGGCGTGGTGAACTGGGAATTTGTACAGTTTGAAACGACATAGTCTCACACTTCAAACAGTTGTGTCAAAGACTCTGTTGTAAAACAACACGACAACTCCAATACATGTATATAAGCAGAGCTAGAGTTTTAAAATGGCGTTGGCATTATGAATTTTTACCTATATTATTTTTACACCAATCAATGTCCTCTGTTATCCGACCATGATGTGTGGAATCGCAGATTTTTTCTGTCAATAACAAGCAGACTGAGTCCATCTGACTGGCCATCCAGAAGGAGAAGGGCAACAAAAAATGTTCACACAGAAACAAAACATTGAGATACCGTAACCATATCAAATGATAAAGTTTTGATTTATTTCAAAATATCACCATCACGCAGTAAAATCACACCGTGGCAGTAAAAGGGAAATGTCTAGCTGGTACAAAGCTACTGTACCCTATTGGTACGTGCACTCCAATTCAGCAAAAGTCAGATTTCAACCAACTCTAATTTAATCCTTCAATTCAGTTGGATCGGACCTTTACGAGCACGGAACTGTTACTTGTACATNACATCCCCCCTCCCGCCACAACATAAATATGACAAAACTCAATGGTCGTGAACTCTATCTGCCCTGTCCTACATACACAGGCATTAATACACTGTAAGTATCAGAAGACCATTATTGAGGACAAATAAAACAACAAGAATAATTTGTATTTTAGGTTGTATTGGCAATTTCAGGGTCACATCTCTACAAATGAATATTTCACAAACCAGATGGGTTCCTTAATTACAAGAGATAACACGCACATTTATGACACCCAATGTGTAATTGAGTATCGGATACTAAGTGGCACAGGTTAGCATAGTACCAAATGGGTACATAATATCAAATGGGTATCGGCCGATTACCAAGTGGGTCGAGCAAAACGGCAAATTCAATAATGGCATTGATAAAACCAAATGACGGTTGTCGATTGTTTTGCCTTAAAAAAAGCGATTGCTTAACTACAAAACGGACATATATCTCAAATACAATGTCCATTCCAAGAATATCCTGGAACCTGGTTCCTTAAAATCTCTCCGCAACGTTTTGAGTAAAAAATGTTTGCTGGCTTTACCGAATGAATGATAGTCATGCGATCGAAATCCAAAATATACTCTGTCTCTTTCTATGCATTGTAGATGTAGTCATATAACAAAAAACTAAATTTTCACATTCTGCCAGTATATTGATTTATGGGCACCAAAAAGTAATAATGACCGAACTCACGACGTGTAATTGCGTAGCTATCAAACGTCGCTAAGCTACGTGTGATCACGGACACGAGCTATCGCAACTCAGATTGTTTATGTACTTCCTCGAACGAAAATATGACTGACCAACTGCAAGGTCTTATGTGGCAGGGATGTGGAAACATCAGGTTATTGGATATTTACAGAAATTATTAAAGTGTGTGTGTTACAATTGGACTTTCTATGAAAACAAATACAAGAAATCACATGTTTAAACGGTTAATGCTCGAAATGGTGGACGACATGGTGAATTTGACAAGAAATAAAATTAAAAAAATTGAAAGATGTTTATATGTGCGACTTATGCCTACTAGTCGTCAATTTTTTTTCAGCTGGAACCGAACCCTGTCTACGATCGACACAATAGGCACAGCCTCATTTGCTAAAACGCTACTATTTCTTGCAGCGTCTGCAATCGCCTCATGGGATTGACGAAGTTTCAGCGACTATAATGTAGTGAATACTAGCTGCTACAACTACTGGCGAGTAAAATCGCCTCGAGGTGACTTCAGACGATAAATGCCCAAATTACGTAGTTGCATGATAGACATACAGTGCACCACATACAACTGATTAATTTAAATTGCTGAACAGAAGAGTATGATCGGTCTGTGTTTGGCATCCTTTCTAACTTAATGACAGAAAATATCTGCGTAAAGGTCTAGCAACACCTCAGAGATCGATATTCTCAAATTTTCTCAACAGCGTACCATGTTGCGTAATACATGTATACTCGACACATAGGTCGACCGATGCGCAATACTTGTATACAGTTGTACATGTACGTTGTCGCATTGAAACCCTCGCTATAATACGGGTAGGCCTGAAGTCAGTGAAGGCATGTGGCAAACCAAACTTCGACGAAGGAATCGGCCGGTAGATGAAGTTGATAATTCAGAGGGTCGGAATGAGGGCCCAGACTTCGAGTAGGGGGTTTACCGAAAGTTGGATGGAGGGAGTAAAACACGTCTTCAGTTTTCAAGTTTGTAAAATCAACAAAACGCGTAACTATAATCGTCACCAGTCATCTCAGTCCTAAAATTTTGCCCCGGCGTTTAACTTGCACCAATCTCGTTTTGGATTTTCTTACAATATTTTGGGCTTCCTTCTGACGCTGGATCGGCCCTGTGTTAAAACATCCTGGTAAACTCCTTTGGAGATAAAAACATTTTGCCGGTGTTCACAGCACAGTTTGTCACCGCATCCCGGCGGCACATGCTGTTCCCGGAGCTCAGCAAATATGTCGAGTGTGACAATACACGTTAAAACACATCAGTCAACTTCTTACTGCGTTATGTAGCTATGTAAAAAGTTGGTGACTTTCAACAGGGCCTGCTTGCGACAGTATTTGCGAGCCGGGGGCTCACCTGGCGGGCGCCTGGAAGATACCGATGATAAGCTTCGGCTGTATTTCGCCGAGTCTCAGCGACAAGTCGATTTTCCCCACCTTTGCACGTACACTTCCTCCTAGTTATGGCTTAAGGAATGTCATCTACGCTCTAACTCAGCGCTTTAACTGGACGAGGGTAGCTGTCGTGCCTTCAATTGAAGCCTTGTGGACTCGCACTGCTGTATATTTGCAGGTAATAACTCATAGTTGTTATCGTGGTTGCTTCAGTGCTGATTGGAAGAAAAAGTCGTTTTGCATTGGAATTGAGCATTAGGAGTTCTTTAGTTGAGTTCAACATCTTTACACTTTTAGATATCGCACTGTTTATTAAGAAATCGTGGCGCGCATTATTAGAAGTTAATTAGTGAGCATCAAACAATCACATGAATTATCAATACGCACGGCTGCTAATGTGCGCCAATTGCAACATTATGCGAACTAAACATGCGTAAATATGTGAACATTTGCGCACTGTCCGTTAAAATGAGCATAGAAGTACCACTAATTTGTTGGTTATGCCTGGTGTTGGTGTTGTCTGTTTTTGTGCACTAAGTGGAGACTGACGTTTTCATATTGCGGTTGCACATCGCAGTTATGGTAGGGGCTGTAGTTTGGTCAAGACGTCGAATAAGACATACTGAAAAAGTTTTTGCGCGAGATTAAAATGGTAGACAGTTGAAAAGTTACTAGACCTAGAAATAAATGGAACTAGGTGTATTTACTTCATAGTATACCCAATCTCTTCAACTATGAAAACGACAGAATTCGATAGGAAAACTCGGTAAATTGCTTGGAAGCTGACAGTACGGTGGAGATTAATTTGCACGGACCTACATTGGGCCTACATTGGGCGAACCTGACGAGAGGGAAGGAAACTATATTTAATGTTTGTAGTATGTGCGCTTGTAAGAGATTACTAGTTCTTGCTGATGCCATATCATAGCGCTGACATATAAGAACACATTCATATTACACACTCTCACATTGGTGCAAGTTGCCTCTAAGTCTCCGAGTTTGCGCTCCGGCAGGGATAGAAGTCATTTCGTACTTGACCATACATGTAGATCACGTGATTAATTTAGCCAACATCACGTATGACACGCTGATAATTCATTCTTATTGTTAATTTAATTTTAATATTTAAGCGTTCATTTCCAGGTTGCCCTAGAGGAGCGTGGTATTGAGGTAATTTACGTAAATATGTTTGACTCCAGAAAAGAAGAACATTCTACATCATTCAAAAAGACTCATTTAGAAGTTTTGAACGAAACAAGACAAGGAGTGAGAGGTATTCTTATACTGGTACATTTTTGTTTGGAAGATTTAGATTTTGCTTTTATGTAACCTTTTGACATTTTGTACATGCTCTGAACTCGACAATCCTTCAAATGGGGAGGGGTAATCTCGATTGGCCAATAGAACCCGATGGACAACTCTGCTTGTATAACAGTTATTAATTTCAAGAATTGATTAAGCTAATCATATAATTCTTATTAAACGTGCGTTTTTTCAGTTACATAAACAAACTGCACGAAGGTCATTCAATATTTGCCTACCGCGGTGAGCCGAGCTTGTTTCAGAAATTGAACGGAATGACAAGATAAGACAATAAATGAGATTCTTGGGTCGAAAGGTGTCATATTAAATACAGTCTTTTATGTTAATGAGCTTTGCACCAGTTTAAATGTCATGATCAGTTCATCACCATCTAGTTACGGCGGTCATTTTGTTGACTTACCCATGACCAGCAACTTTGGCTCAAGGCTCTACTCACAAACTGCGGTCCAAATTTCGATTAACTTTCGAATTCCATGCAGTATGATTGGCCAATTTTAGAGTCAAGTCACTTCATAAGAATTTAATGATCACTGGGGTCCAGAAATCCGAAAATTTTCATTAAAAATTCTAAGCCGAATATAAGATTGAAAGTTACATAAAGATGGAGAGCAAATTTTGCCATTAATCGGCAGCTATTTGTTGTATGAAAAATATGTGTTCCAGCACATTTTTCTTTAAAAAGTCAGATTTCAAGTCTCGATATCCAGTTTCGCCTTTTTCACAATGAATCGCCGAGGATTTCGGTGATTTCTTAAAGAATTTTCATGTTTTATACTGATGTTGTTGCTGCCGTGTATTTCAGTCTTCGTTTGGCTGTGTATTCCGAGGCGTCATAGTGTTGCTTCTGTGTACTTGGAATCGAACTCGAAATCGTCCATTACAGTGACTATTTTTGCATGCTTGGAGTTTGTTTCGGTTTACACAGATGAGTTCAAATTTGCAATAGACGACATTTAGATTCGAACAATAAACTCAAGTGAAAACTCGAGATTTCGATTAAAACTGGAAAATTCGAGTTCGGGTACAAAGTTAGATTCCAAGCGCTGGGATCATTTAAAGTTACCGTGTATTTCAGTTTACGTGCTGTGTTATTCTGTTGACGTCATTTCTGTTGCTGCGTGTTTCAGTCTTCTTCTTGTTGTGCTATTCTGGTGACGTCAGAGATTTCCTGCTACACGCCGATGAACTAGGTATGATGAATGGGGAATTTGCGTTTTTTACAACGGAGATGACGGTGTCAACACTTAAGGGTGCATCGACGTGGCAAGGAGATGATGGAAATGACGAGCGCGCGAAAAAAGCTCTAGAGGGTAGGTAATCCGATAAATTCTATACAGAAATTTTCTGAGCTAGGGAAGTGACAAAAGAAATGGAAAACGTCGTAATTACTTTACAGCGACTACCCCCCAAATGATGCACATGTAATTACTTTACAGCGACTACCCCCCAAACGATGCACATTTCTATTTAAGGTAAACTTTCGAACATAGTCACAAGACCTTTCTCGCAAACTGACCACTCGCGTTAAGTCCTCTACCAAGTTCTCCACTTACACACGAATATTAGGATATTTTGGACTTTTCTTCTTTTTGAGGTACCATAGATATTACTCTATATGAACCACGCGAAGAAGGAAGTTATTCGGACTTTGTAAAGGAAGTAAAGAGTCGCCTGGAAGAAGAACCGTTTTTTATACCATTTCCTGCTGGCCAACGCGTGAGTATTTTGTAACTTGGCGCTCTTCACAAAAATTTCTAAGATTGAAAAAACTCACTTAAGTCATTGTCGTCGGGAAAAAACGTCACCAACAGAAAGACGACCTGAGATCTAAAAGTTCTTCTCATACGTTAAACGTTGCCATTTATGGCCAATGTATCTGCAAGAAATCAGTAACAAGTATCTCGTATAATACAGTTTTCATGTACGCAGATAAGACGACCAATTGCTCTAGATATTTGTTTCGCACAGAAAACACCATGTTGTCAAAAATGGGTTTAAGTCATGCATTTTCAACATGTATCGGATTCACAATTCATAAAATGACAACTGAAAAAATGTGTCCGTCGATTTTTGAGATTGCGCTGTGGCGGTATTTACATTACAATAACTGGTCCTGTATATCTTTGCATGTTTGGACTTTAGATGGAGTCAGAACGTGGTCAACAGTCATGTATCTTTGAACACATGTAACGCAAACTTTCCCAGACAAGGATTGACGCTAGACTAATGTTTTATACTACTTTGTTCTAAATCGTCGCAAGCATGCATTTGATCGCGTGTGTAAATTAAATGTGAGCACACTATTCAGCTTGAGTTGC
>NMRA01001134.1:39906-50888 GCA_002633005.1 Phoronis australis | reverse complement strand
CGTAAGCGCGTCGTATGGTTATCGATTATGTCACACTATTATTGTTTTCCTTGTTGCGTCTTTGTTGGATAAAACAACGCCTGTCGTACCTTGGACGCACATCAGTCAGTTACCGATAAATACATGTTATTATCTTTATCATACAAGAAAGAAAACTAAGTGAACTGGATACGCTAATCTACCGTTCTCATTGCGACGAGCTTGTGACCTTAACGCTTGCCACAATACTTCAGGCTGTGGCGAGCACATGTATACATGTAGGTCAACAATGACGAGTAACGTGCAGTGCCTAATTCAGGACGACCAAAGCAGTCATAAGTAGATGTAGGAGACGGGCACGCGCGCAAAACAGTTCTTACGATACCAGCAGTCCTATAAGTTCAATCTTGGTTCATGTTTCAGATTCGATTCAAATAAATACATCCTTTGAAACATGATGGCAGGAAATTATTGAGGATTTGCAAGATAATATGGTAACGAGTTCCACTTCCCATAATCTATAAAAACTAAAAGTTAATTAGCAAAATCCCAGATTGGGAGGAAATGCCCTTGGAAAAGCCCAGACAAGAAGTGAGCACCGAGATTTGTGAATCAGTGTGTGCGTGTCCGATTCGTTAACTTCCATGCCGTTGAAAGCCCTGGGCAAAAACAACAACCCTTGAAATATCGTTTTGAATTGTGTATCGATTCAAACTAAGTCCTGCACAGGGGAGACAATCCTCACACACCTGGACCCATGTTTCTGTTCTGATTACGTACTGTACAGCGTTGTTTTGTTTTTGCATTGAATAGGCAAATCCCGAAATACCCAAGCACCATCTACGATTCATTCGCTTTCTACCAACAATTATGTGCGTTAGGAGGTGACTCGTTTCACTTAACTGTTGTGTTTTTGTGCATATCACTATTTTATGCAAATATTACGCCTTTCCTCATTCTGTGCAGTTACAATGCTGGCACGAAAAATTCGAAAGCTACACTGAGGTGTGTTGTAATAAATTGTCCTCTCGAGTGTTCTTCTCAGCTCAGAAGTGTTTCATAGCCTAAACAGAAACTGGGCCCATCATTCAACGAGTTTCTCTACCTCCCCAAAATGCTCATTGTTGGCCAGAGGGTATTCTGTTCTCGTGTACCAAAATACATTTCATTAATTTTCACTTTCACAATGTTTTCAAAATGATTTTTCTGAAGTGTTTGCACAAACGCACACGACCCTTATAGGAGTAATTTAACACATATTAGCGCATGGGTCAACAAACACACATTTACACGTACGGTAAATGAAAGCATTGCAAATTTAATATACTACTGTTACGTAGCCCAAATATCTAAGTGGGCCAATGTGCCCAGTGGAAACGTCCGCTATGACGTAAACACAGTAATCACGCCCAGCTCTATTCCTGGAATACGTAAACAGCACGGATGTCAGAATTAATAACACAAAATATTACATGCCTAAATTCAGTATGAAGTTGATATAAAGAACAGTTTTGGTTTCTGGAGAATAGGTAGGTTACATCACAGGCGAGAGATTCTCAGGACTAAAACCGTATCAGGCTATAGCATTCTGTTTGCATTGGTTAGTTCGAGATTTACGTTCTTTTTATTATTGTTGCGCCAACGAAGTTCTAAATAGATTTACTGTAACACGTTTCAAACTGAATCGTTAAGTAATTGCACGTGAGATTACAATATTTATATGATTTTTTTGTCAGTTCTGTTGTGACCTTTTAACAAGGGATTATTGTAATAGTCAGATATTATATGCAGTCTATAAGTGTTATTTTTGCAGATGTCGTTTCATTTTGTAGGTAATCAGGGAGGGATCGAGGATTTTTAGTTGGAGGCGTCAGAGTATTAGCCAGGATTTTGACCGTCAGACATTTCCAACTCCGAACTGCCAAATGGAATGTGGGAGAGTTTTATTGTGGGCCATGCCCCCCTTGGGCCCTCTCTAAATCCGGTTAAGAATCATTTCGTCCCGATAACTTTCTGGTACACGGTATACACAACCACTCAGCGTTGTGCAAACTAAAGCAGACGTCTTGTTTTAATCACTTTTGCTTTTGAATAATCATCAAATCTGAACCCAACAGATTTTCGTCAGATGAGTATTAATTTGACCTCACACTCAAATGGGAAGCACATAAAATGGCCAAGACACGGTCAAGGGTAATAGCGGTCCGTAAACGTCCTGGTGTCGTCCTGATAGCTCGATGGCTCATTTCCCCCTTCAATATGGCTGTTGAGATAGTGGTCATTGATTAACCGGTGACGTTTTATATTCTCAATTACGTGGCAAATAAACGTGTAATGGAGTTAAATCGATTAAATCATGCGTTGACGGCAGGTTATTTGATCATTTAAGATGGTACAGTTGCATCTATAGTACGCAAGGCATGCCTGTTAGTACTACCAGCTTACTGTTAAACGTTTTTAACAGCGGGTAGTAATGTGGTTATCTTTTAAGTAAAAATTGTATTAAAAGCAACAAGGATAGCATGAAAACGGAGACGAGGAAGTGGCTGACCAAGAATATAGATAAGATTATACGTCAATCAATGACCCTAATAATAACAGTAACATTAACAATAACAGTGACAGTTATAGAAATAATACTAATAGTAATAGTAGTAATACTGATAATAGTAATACAAATAGTAATAGTAATAGTAATAGTAGCAACAGTATTAGTAGTACTAGTAATAGTAATAATAATAAAATAATAATAACAAGAGCGTAGTATAACTAGCACCACTAGTTTTAGTTTAATAGATCTATGGAGGATGAGAAACCCTGAGATAGACAATTAAAAGCTCAAAGTCGACTAGACTATTGGCTAGTTGACATTGTTATGTCTTCAAGACGTCCGTCTAATATAATTAATGATTTTATATATTCCGATCATTCAGCTATCACGCTCAGTGTTAATATTGGTAACTCTCATCGAGGACCGGGTTTGTGGATATTAAATAATAACTTACTTCTGATAAAGGAGTACGTGGATGAGATCGGAACAATTATTTCTGATCATCACATGACGGAGAACCAAGAAGATAAAAACTTGTCTTGGGATATTTTAAAAATGAAAATTAGACAGAAGTCCATACAAATTTCAAAACGCGTACGTGCTAGAAATAGACAACAGGAACACTTATTAGTAGATAAAATAAATAAATTAACTACACAAGTTGAAAAAGAATCAAGAAATCACCCGTTGCAGTGTAAATTAAAGAAATGTAAATTAAAACTAGAAATTTTACAAACTCNTGTTAGAAGTAAAGCTCAGTGGGTGGAAGAAGGTGAAACAAACTCTAAATATTTTTTAAATCTTGAAAAACGTAATCATGGTAAAAAACATATTATAGAACTGGAGTCAAATGACAGGGTTACCCAAGATCCAAAAGAGATACAAAACATTCAACGAGCTTTTTATGAGGCTCTTTATTTTGAAAAAGACTATGAGGATATTAATTTCCCTGACATATTCACTCTTCCTAGTAATAAAGTACTGACAGATGACCAGTCCTTATTATTAGAACAAGTGATCACAGAAGATGAACTCTATGAAGCCTTAAAGCAATCCCAAAATAATAAAACACCAGGCAATGACGGTTTAGGATATGAATTTTATAAAACATTTTGGAATACTATTAAACTGTACCTTTTGGAATGTATAAATTATAGTTTTAAAACAGGAAAATTTTCAACCATTACACTTACCCCCAAAAGTACAAATACAGAGGAATTAAAGAATCTGGAAAATTGGCGACCAATTTCGTTATTAAATTGCGATTACAAATTATTTACAAAGGTTATTGCCAATCGACTAAATAAGTACATTCATAAGCTTATTCATCCAGACCAAACGGCTGTTTCAAAACGATTTATTGGTCAAAATATTAGATTAATACAGGACATAATATCGTATTATTCAAATAAAAATCTCAATGGACAAATCATATTCTTAGATTTTAAGAAAGCGTATGACAGTTTAAATTGGTCCTTTCTTCAGAAAACCCTTTTGGCCTTTAAATTTGGTCCCAAATTTATTCACCGTATAAAAACAATATATCACGATATTGTGTCTTGTGTTCAAGACAACGGATTTACATGTAGTTATTTTAATGTTAAGAGAGGTCTTCGTCAAGGGGATCCCTTAAGTAGTCAATTGTTTATACTGTGTGTGGAGCTCATGAGCCATTACATTAGAAATAACCCCTTAATCAAAGGACAGAGTATTGATGGGCATGAAGTAAAAATAGCCCAGTATGCTGATGATACAATTTTATTTATTCAGGATGAAGTTTCAGGNTTGGTCCCAGATTTATTCACCGTATAAAAACAATATATAACGATATTGTATCTTGTGTTCAAAACAACGGATTTACATGTGGTTATTTTAATGTTAAGAGAGGTCTTCGTCAAGGGGATCCTTAAGTAGTCAATTGTTTATACTGTGTGTGGAGCTCATGAGCCATTACATTAGAAATAACCCCTTAATCAAAGGATTGTGTATTGATGGGCATGAAGTAAAAATAGCCCAGTATGCTGATGATACAATTATATTTATTCAGGATGAAGTTTCAGGAACAGAATGCTTTAAATTTCTTACAAGATTTGGTGACGTGTCTGGTCTTAAACTAAATAAGCGAAAATGCGAAGGAATGTTTTTAGGCCACTAGTCTGAACTTAAGAAAATGTATGATATAAATTGGCCAAAAAGAAATATTAAATGTCTGGGCGTTTACTTCGGTAAATATGAAAAAGAAAAAAATGAGCAAAATTTTGAAGAAAAATTTTCGAAACTTAGGAAAGTTCTAAATATTTGGAAAACAAGAAAATTAACAATTTAGGGAAGAATTGTCATAACTAAAGCTTTTGCGCTACCCAAATTGATTCACATTATATCTGTCCTTGGATTGACAAGGGATTTGTGCAAACGAATAGATAAGATTTTAAATGATTTTATTTGGGCAGGGAAACCACCTAAAACAAAGAAAAGCGTTGCAATGGCTTCTCATGAAGATGGTGGTTTAAAATTTCCTGACATGACCCTTATAAAGGAAGGCCTTTTAGTCAAGTGGGTTAAAAGACTTCAGTCTCCTAAACGTGGAAGTTGGAAGTTTATCCACAGTATATCCTCAAGAATTATGGTGGTGAACTGTTGTGGTCATGTAATTTTAAAGTAAGCAAACTATGTAGAATAGTAAATGATGTTTTTTATAGAGAGGTTTTGTGGGTGAGTGAACAGTTGAATCATAATGCTTTCAAAGATGTACCTGTTTGTGGCATAACAGAGAGATAACACTTAATAACAATTCACTATATTATAAAGAGTTTGCTAAGAATGGGCTATGTTTCATCAATGACTTTCTTGATGCTGAAAATAAGCTTTATTGTCGGTGAGTGAACAGTTGAATCATAATGCTTTCAAAGATGTACCTGTTTGTGATCAGATTATATGGCATAACACAGAGATAACACTTAATAATAAGTCACTATATTATAAAGAGTTTGCTAAGAATGGGCTATGTTTCATCAATGACTTTCTTGATGATGAAAATAAGCTTTTATCGTGGGAGGTGCTCAAGGCAAAATATAAATTGGTAAATTGTCAAATTCTGAGTTTTAATTCAATATGTATTGTTTTATCTAGAAAAATTGATCAAGGTCATCAGCGATTGGTTGGCTGCAACAATAAAATTTGCTTAGATTATAATAAAATTCCAAAAGAAAAATCAAGAGTATTTTGATACAAAAGTATTGCAAAAAACCAGACAATTATGAAAAATTGTTGCAGCATTACTCCAAACAAAATATCCGAAAAATTTATTCCTTGCCTTTTACACTTCCCCTGGAACCATGCATTAAATCTTTTAAGTATATGTTGTTACATAACAGAGTGTATACTAACTCTTTGTTATATAAGATGAAGATTGTTAATTCAGATAAATGTCCCTATTGTAATCTAGTACAGAGTACTGAACACATGTTTTTCCTTTGTGATGTAGTGCAAAGATTGTTGATTAATGTTCAGGATATTTTGACATCTTCCCTTAAGGAAGAAGTCAGAATAACCAAAAATGAAAGCATGTTTTGCCATTTAGGTTCTGAATTCTCCCTGTTGATTAATTATGTTATCACTATCGCCCAATATTTTATTTATTTACGTAGCCAACAGCACTTGCATCCAGATTGGTCTGCCCTTAAAATATTCATGTCAAAATATATTAAAATTTCAATAGTTAATTTTCAAAAACAAAAAGAACCGGACAATATTAATATTAAAATGTGGGAGAGCCTCAGTGCTGCCATGCAATGAATCTGTAATATCTGTAATATACTTAACTCATATATTGTTTAGTAGTATTATCATTAAATGATGAAGTGTGTGAATGAGTGTGCGAGTGTGTGAGTGAAAGTCCTTGCCCCTTTTCCTTGTTCACCCTTTCACCCTTTAAAAATTATTAATGTATATTATTGAAGAATAAAATTATGAAAAAAAAATAAATAAAATAACGAAAGGTCATCGCAGTGATTTGCCAGAAACGACCCATTGATCGGGTATTTTCAGTTCTTCTTTGTTACAGACTTAGGATAGGGGGTGTATTTTGTGTGTTCGAGAGCATTATACTTTATGTGCATGAATGTAGTTGGCTGTAGGTGGCGCGAGCATAACTGTAAGTTTGGGACGGGAACTCTCGAGTTTGAAGTTCTGTTATCATCTCAACACAAGGGTCATCAAGTGCGAACTTGGAGTATAAACTTTCTTGGGCTAACCATAATATACAAGTGTTCCGGGCGACCTCTGAACTTTTCGTAGCCGCAAGTTTTTCCTAGAAATATCCAGAACACATCGGGTATTTTCAGATTTTCCCTTTGGGGTGCACGTTATCTGCGCATGTGCGGACTTAATCCTTGTAGCACCTCATATGATTTTCATGTGTAGAATAATTGGTGTTATGACTGTTGTTCAAACATTCCCAGAAAGTGTTCACTTCCAAGAGGAAATTTGAGGCTAGTGTGTTACAAATGCCCTCGGTTGTGTTTCATGTCTGTCTCTGAGTGAACTCCAGCAAAGAGATGTGGCCTAGAGAGAGTTAAAATCATGGCTTCACCCTGTGAGTAATATGAATAGGATATTCCTAGTTTCACCTTGGCAGAAGTGACGGTATTCCCAGTCCTTAGTCTCCATCTTGGTTTACTGTTGCCCTGTAATCCTGTTATCACCAGGATATGCGCGCGCATCAATATACAGAAGCTAGTTGCGTACTAACTAATTCCAAGCAGAAAACGTCCCGGAATCAAGTGACGGCAAATAAACTCATTAATCAGCGGCAAACCCGTCTATTGATCAAAACTGAAACCTTCAGTGACTGGTCAAACTGAACGAGAAACCAAGAAGTCGAGCTACCTGACAACGGAATAGTTGCATGCTGTTATTTAACGAGCAAAAACACTTTTTATAAACGATAATCACTTTAATTGGACTAAACGTTGTGAATTGTAAGTGTCGATTATTGCTCATTTTTGTTAGTGCTTTGACCAATCAGAGACAACGAGTGGTAGAAAAACGTAGTCCGTTCATCACCGCTTACGATGCGTTTGAGGCTGGCACATTCGACAGCATTTGCCAATTTGCGAGTCACGTGGTGTTTTGAATGAAATTTGCAAACGTGTAGGTATGAAATAAAGAGAGATATAATTTAAAGTCCTTCTCTCGAACTGCCCATGTGGTTCCAGTATCCGAAAATACTTACTACTTAAATTCTTATTTTCGACACCCTTTCTTTATATTCTTTTCGCCTTTCTTGCCAAAAGCGATTTTTTAACAGTATTTGACCCTTCTCTCTGAGCGTATGATTACCGGTTGTCATCGGTTATTTCCGTACCCACATTTCCGGCTCATCAGTTCAGGAACTTGTCCTGAACGCCGCCGTTTTTCCCTTGTAACTGAATGTGCTATGGCTTGCTCGAAAAGTCCTCAGTATTTTGTTTTATTAGTTACTGTAATATATCGTGATTCGTTTGCATATGTAGTGTATTTATAGTTTGTAGTTAGTGGTCGTTGATTTTTTTGGAATGTTTCGCGTACTTATTATGTTAAAATAGCATTGGTGTTTAGTTCCTTACGTAGGCGGGTCGAATCTAGGAACCAATGTGGGTCGAACCAATTTTTTTTTCGGTTTTATTTTTTCCTCGTTTTGAAAAAGTACTTTGCTATCATCGGAAAGGTAGTACATTCTACTTAGTAAAAATCGAAAAAGTATCAAAATCGGGGCAAGCACTGTAAAGTTTTTGCAAGTTTTGTGGCGAAATTTGGGTCACTTTGTTTGGATCGCGTCGGCCATATTGGAGGACAGCGGGATAAGTTACGAGTTTAAAACTTTGTGTAAATTGTTTCGCCAACAAATTACGGTGCAATTTAGTTAGACATATCTTTACTTACTATTCTGCACGATTTAACAGTGTTCACCAAATTTCAGCCTCGCAGTTGTATGGAGGACAGCGGGATGAGTTACGAGTTTAAAACTTTGTGTAAATTGTTTTCGCCAACAAATTACGGTGAAATTTAATAAGACATATCTTTAATTACTATTCTGCACGATTTAGCAGTGTTCACCAAATTTCAGCCTCGCAGTTGTTACTCATTAAGTGATAAATGTGCTCACAATTCCCGTTGGACTTCGTCTCATTTCTGGAGGCACCTACAATGTCGACTTTTGCTGAACTGAAAGGCATATTCAATTCGCTACATTGTAATTTGTGAAGATTTAACGTTAATACATTTTGACAAACGTTGCTACAAAAAAGAAACTTAGTACAATTTTCGTGTTTTTGTGTTTCTGGCCAGCGACCAGTTAGGCCTAAGGGTAGTCTTTGCGCAAAGATGTATAGGCCTAATAACAAGCTGTATTTTGACTATAGTCTTCACTGGTAGCTGGTAGCTAACTAAGGTCTGCCGCGGCAATGTTACACAGGACTAACCAGCCCGTAATTTCATGCAAGTGTCTGAAACTACCCTTGAATATATGCAACATTTATCATTTGACCATTTTACTTTGACAAAACAGCTTGCAACCGCATGCATTTACCGTTCGCCAGTGTCTGGTCTCGATCCGCACCGGGTCCGATAGGCTGCGGTCCCCAGTGTTGCAAAATAATTTCTGTCAAAATTTATTCGCCACATTTCTTCAGCAAATTNCGCCAGTGTCTGGTCTCGATCCGCACCGGGTCCGATAGGCTGCGGTCTCGAGTCTGGCAAAATAATTTCTGTCAAAATTTATTCGCCACATTTCTTCAGCAAATTCGATAAAATTGTCCGTAGTTTGATTTTATTAAAATTAAGGCGCGCTGTCGATCATTTTATCCCCGTTTGCTGGCTGGTAACAGTACAGGCACTGCTCGAGTCGCACTGATGGCGTTTTCTCGGCCTGGGTTCCTGAATGAATTGTACTTCCGGGTTCGCGGCAAGTTCAAAATGGCGGTGTTTCTTCGGGTGCGAATCGTGAGTGGCGCGTTCATTTAAACTGTTTTCGAGTACGGATCGTGTATTAGTTATGGGGTAGGTACTTCTTGGATCCTTATAACATCTTCTAACCAGCATGTAATAAGGGTTAACAACGCGTGAGACCAGGACTTTAAGACAGACTTAACAGGTTCAGCAATACAGGCTGAAATTAATTTATAATCTACATTGAGCAATGAAATTGGCCTCCAGTTTTTTAGTAGTTCCCTAGGTTTGTTAGTTTTTGGAATAATTTGGATCACATCTTGTTTTACAGCGGATGGTAGGGAATTCTGTAAAAACATACAATTAAAAGCTGTAACGAAATCAGACCAGAAATATTTATATAATTCCACTGTAAAACCATCGGGACCTAGGGTCTTACTATTTTTCATCTTTTTGAGAACAAATAGAATTTCATCATAAGTAAAAAAATTGAGAATCGATATTCTGAATGAACTGGTGGACAGTATTTATTAATTTTTCTATATGCAGTTTTCTGTTTTTCTTTTCTTTATTTTTGAAAGCACTACATGACAGAGTGAAGGATCTACAGCCGATTTCATAAAGGTGGTTTAACAAAACCAGGTTTAAGACTTAAACCTGGTCTTCCTAAACCTGGTCTAATTTTAGACCTAACTTGCATTTCACCATCATGGTTTAAGAGTCTGAAAGCCTGGTTTTGCTAGACCAGGTAGCCTGTTCAGTAAAACCAGGCTTAAAGTATCAAAGGCACCCCACTGTGTAGAGCCCTGTAAACCCAACAAAGAAGGTATTGAAGTGCTTCAATGGAATTGTGATCACGTGGGTTTCAATGACAGCTAGCACACAGTTGTAGGTAAAATCAGTGCAGAAGTATTTTCGTGGTGGCTCTGTCATCAATAAAATGAGTAGAAAAACGTCGGAAAACTTTTCTCCTGAGGAAAAATGTTTCCTCACAGAACTCATTGCAGAAAAAATTGATGTAATAGAGAACAAGAAAAGTGACGCCAAAACAAGTCAACGGAAGCAACAGGCTTGGAGGGACATTGGGTACAGACTGACTGCACAGTTCCCGCAATCAGAAAAACGCAACGATAAACAGATAAAGGACTTTTGGAAACGCTCAAAAATGAAGGCCAAAAAGGAATTTTCATCACTAAAAAAAGCTGCAAAGGAAACCGGCGGAGGACCAAAGGAGGTGGAACTCAGTCAGGAAAATCAGGTGGTGTTAGACTTGATCCTAGATGATGACGTCGTCAGTCCTGCCCGAAATGCTTACGACGATGACGCCCTGCATAGCCAGTCAGACTGTACGGAGTCTGAGGGACACACTGCAACAGGTACGGGTCAACATTTGAATGTGCTGTCTTCTTGTCAGCCACGGTCGATGCAGTCTACAATAACTCAGATGCTACAGGGAGAGCAAATCCCAATGTGCTCAAGGAGCCTTGTACCCGGGACGAGCCGCGAACTGAGTAGACAGCAGACA
>NMRA01001134.1:8644-26630 GCA_002633005.1 Phoronis australis | reverse complement strand
ATTTATCTAAACATCATTCAACAAAGAATGGACTCACCGGAGACAGCCCAAGAGTTGTTATCTCTGCGGCGAAAGATGTTAAAGTTGAGTCCCGATGAGTTGCCAGCAGTCACTGGTACGGTGCGCGGCTTTAGACGCTCTGCGGCTGGGTTAAAGATCTTTTATAGGCCTAACTATCCCCAATTCCCGTACCAGTATGAATTTCAAAAAATAACTTGACTTGGCTGCGTCAGATGTGATATGCGACGTTGATGTTGAAATTGCGCCATATTTTTTATGTTGATTTCCTTTGTTGGTTTATAATTCATATATTGCAATGTAGGCATCCTGGGGAGGCTTGGATGTACTTGTGACTGTAGAGTCGTCAAAATTTATCCATTCCCATGCTGACGATTTAACACAGCATGTATAATGACCACCCGTCGTCTTTCTTCTTGCAATAAAACTTGAATTTTATAAATGACATTCAGCAAATATATGGGACTTCAATTCTTCAAATGCTTTCTTTTCCTGGCTTAGTGATAATACTTATAGCTCCTTGGTGTAATGACAGCGGTAGTGATCCAATCATATTGCGAAAATTAACTGCTCCAATGAGAAAAAAAATATCACTCTAAAAGAACACATAGAACTTAACTGGGCCACAAGTTTTGATATTATTTTTTTTGAACAGCACTTAAGATTCATCTTACGAATTTCTTCAGATTGTGTAAGGCCATCGATTTTAACATCTACAACAGGTTTATCTTTGTTTTCCTAAAGCAACTTATAAAAGTTTGAAATCATTAATAGTAGTGGCTCTTGTTTATTGACTAATTGTCCATTTGTATTTATTAATTTTGATATTTTTATTTACATAATTTCTTTTATCTAAATAGCAAAATATTTGGTGAGTTTCTCCCTTTCTTCAATCCATCTAGCTCTCTCACAGATGAGATGTTCTTGCATGAGGTATTGTCTATGGTAATCAAATTCACTTTTAACTTCTTGAAGCATTTCCTTAAAAATGTGATTACTTTGTGCCAACTGTTGTAAAACTAATTTGTTTTTCAAGACTTATCATTTTACAAAATCTCTCTTTAGATTTTAGTTTACAAAATTAATGAACATCTGACCTAATTTTTTAAGAAGAGTCTCAAAAAACAGAGCTTAGCCAATAAAAAAATCTTGTACTATCAATTTCATTTTTACTATAAACCATATAAACCTTAAAAGGGGACTGTAATCAAAATAATGTTGCAGTTAATCGGTTCTAACATACAAATAAAACTCACATTTGCCTGACTTGCGTGCCAAACAAAAGCCAATTCAAATTCATGGTCAAATGAATTCTGAAAGCAATCGCTGATTGGCTGATGTGTCAGTGACGTGAACGGCGGGGTATCGGCTGCTTTACACATTCATTGCTTATGTCATATTTGAAGAGTTTACATCGTAATTTATCATTGTATCAATCGTCCTTAATTTTTATTGTTTGCCACAGAGCTGTAAAAGGTTCGCTATGCCTTTTTGTATGGCACCTGGTTGCTCAAACTCTTCGAAAAAGGCGTCCTCTAAAGGGATGGTCATCGCATACCATCGCCGGGTTACCCAAGCCTTGGCCCAAAGCTATGTGTAGATATAGGCCTACAGGTTTAAGCCGATATGGGTAAAAATGTACAAATAAAATCTGACTCAAATAAATGTCATTAAAACTAAGTCATCCTTAAGTAAACCTAGGAATAAGGTTCCTAGAGTAAACTAACTTCTGTATTTACCGGTGTTGGAAATGTTAGCGATCGTTCATCGACTGCTGCTAGTAAAATTGTGATGTGTTCTCTTGAGTTGGCCTTTTGCGATTACGTCACCTGACCTTAACCAGTTTCTTTTCCCCGATTCTTTTATCAAGTGTTCGTCGCTGGCGGTACCTAGGTTGCTTTTTAATAAAGTTACCATATTGGGTAATATCAAAATGCCACAAACCCGGTCCTCTGTTAAAGTCAGAAAGATTTAAACCTAATGATATAAAACACTGGTCGGTTCTTTATCCAGCCCAAATGTATCTATTTCTCAGAAATTAGACTTTAAACATGCTTTTTGATTGGATTATGTTTTTCCACCTATAAGATTTAACTTAGGGTTCGCCAATCTCCATGGATCAACAAGATTTTAAAATTTTACATAATAAATCACAAGCGGTAAATATTTATGACACCTTGGTACAGTCACTGCAGACAGCTTGTAAGTATAAAAACAAGTGGTCATCTGAGATAGATATAAACGGTGCTATATCTGAGATAGATATAAACGGTGCTATAAATAATGTAAATTTTAGTGACTCTGATACATGGTGAAGAAAAGTAAATAAACTCCCCTTCAATTGTACAAAAGATACAAACTTGCGTTGGTTTCAATACCGCTTAATTCACAGAGTATTGCCAACTAATAGTTATTTACATAAAATTAAAATAAAAACAAGTGATTTATGCTCTTTCTGTGGTGAACACAGTGAAACTTTTCTCCATCTGTTTTGGGAATGTCGTCTTGTCTCCGGTTTCTGTTTCCTGTTTGCTGATTGGTTAAAACAAACATATGTAAATTTTCCTGTGGACAAGATAGCAGTGTTTTTTGATTTTTTGGGAAACATTCAGTCAGAAAATGGTAATATTAATTTGTTGATCATGACCAAAAAATTACATATTAAGTCAAAAGTTTGTTAAAAAAATCTTAATATCGAATTGTTCAGTAACTTTATTAAATTACATCCTGAAGGAAATATGGTACTTGTTGAATAATAATTTAATGTTATTTAAACAATGTATAGTATATTGTTTTATATGACTTGTAATTATCATGCTAGAGCAAAATAAAAATATCAAAAAAAAAACAAGATTTACCCTAGAACTAATAACAAAGACTCTTAGTCTCACATTATGGTTATTCAAATGCAAATAAGAGTAACTATCAAATTCAAAAGCTTGGGTTATAAGCTTCAATCACCGCACTTGACTGTGAAAACTGTATCAATGTTTCCAGAATAACGTAAATATGAGAAAGAAACCTGGGTCATCGCTATTAGGTCCATATGTAACGTGTTAACTACTGTTACACTATACTTTTTCTTAATCATCAGGAACAAAACAATGAAATAAACTTTTTCATCAGACTGTTCTGACTTAATCTCATATTCAAAATCATTTTTTTATCGAATTTGCTGAAGAAATGTGGCGAATAAATTTTGACAGAAATTATTTTGCCAGACTCGGGACCGCAGCCTGTCCGACCCGGTGCGGATCGAGACCAGACACTGGCGAACGGTAAATGCATGCGGTTGCAAGCTGTTTTGTCGAAGTAAAATGGTCAAATGATAAATGCTGCATATATTCAAGGGTAGTTTCAGATATTTGCATGAAATTACGGGCTGGTTAGTCCTGTGTAACACTGCCGCGGCAGACCTCAGTCACCAGCAACCAGTGAAGACTATAGTCAAAATACAGCTTGTTAGTAGGCCTATACAGGCGTGCGTTCAGTAGACGCTAGGACCTACGCTAGGACCTAGCTAAAACCTAGTCAAAGTCACGTGTTCTCACGTATTCTCGCGAAGTCTTGCTTTTTAGCGAGGTCCTAGCGGTACTGAACGGGAGGCAGCTTTGCGCCAAGACTACCCTTAGGCCTAACTGGTCGCTGACCACAAACACAAAAAACACGAAAATTGAACAAAGTTTCTTTTTTGTAGCAACGTTTGTCAAAATGTATCAACGTTAAATCTTCACAAATTACAAAGTAGCCGATTGAACATGCCTTTCAGTTCAGCAATAGTCGACATTGTAGTTGCCGCCAGACGGGAAATTTGAGCACATTTATCACTTAATGAGTAACAACTGCGAGGCTGAAATTTGGTGAACACTGCTAAATCGTGCAGAATAGCAAGTAAAGTTATGTCTAACTAAATGTCACCGTAATTTGTTGGCGAAAACAATTTAAACAAAGTTTTAAACTCGTAACTCATCCCGCTGTCCTCCAATATGGCCGACGAGATCCAAACAAAGTGACCCAAATTTCGCTACAAAACTTGCAAAAACTTTACAGTGCTTGCCCCGATTTTGATACTTTTTCGATTTTTACTGAGTAGAATGTACTACCTTTCCAATGATAGCAAAGTACTTTTTCAAAACGAGGAAAAAAATAAAACCGAAAAAAATAGGTTCGACCCATATTGGTTCCTAGGTTCGACCGGCCTACGTAAGGAACTAAACACCAATGCTATTTTAACATACTAAGTACGCGTAACATTCCAAAATATCAGCGACCACTAACTACAAACTATAAATGCACTACATATGCAAACAATTCACGATATATTACTAATAAAACAAAATAATGAAGACTTTTCGAGCAAGCCATAGCACATTCAGTTACAAGGAAAAAATGGCGGCGTTCAGGACAAGTTCCTGAACTGATGAGCCGGAAATGTGGGTACGGAAATAACCGATGACAACCGGTAATCATACGCTCAGAGAGAAGGGTCAAATACTGTTAAAAAATCGCTTTTGGCAAGAAAGGCGAAAAGAATATAAAGAAAGGGTGTCGAAAATAAGAATTTATGTAGTAAGTATTTTCGGATACTGGAACCACATGGGCAGTTTGCAAGAAGGACTTTAATAAAAGGGCCGTTTGTTGTACTGTGCATGAGCCTTAGGTATAGCGTGAAATGGTTCTTAAAAGAACCGTTGAATAACTCAACATAAATCACACAGTATACCGTGCTCACTCAAGTACTGAAGGTCCTCCTCATTTTAGTTTTCATCAGTGAAGGCTGGATGAAAACAGAGGAGATGTCAATATCGATGACAGTTGTAACACCTTATATAGATGTTACCGTTCTTCAACGTTATCACGAACCCTGCCTCTTTCAGTTCTTGTTCCTGGATTCAGAAGTAACCCTGAACCGTAGGCAATAAAGACATACAACAAAAACGAATCGCCTTTGTACGATTTCGTGTTGCTGTCGCCAGACTGATGTTCCTCCCCAATATCAATGTCGAAAATCGACGTTACAAGTGATGGAAACTTGTGTCCTTTTTTTCTAACTTTTAACCCATTTTTTAAGAAAGGGGTGTATTGATTTTGTCTAATGTTGATAGAGCATAACTTTTGGTTTTTACAATGCATTAATTGTGTTGAATGCATTCATATTAAGTGGCTTCATTGAGTTGAACAGAAAATAAATTAAATGTAACACAATAAAGTTTTGAAAATAAATAGAGCAGTAACAGGACTCCCTAATAATCAGCTGTTTTCGAAAACTTTGTGCCATTGGTGATCTGATTGGTTCATGCATTTATGGCGGGAAAATAATAGACCAAGTATCGTGCACGTGTCCACTGTAGCAAAACTTAGTATCTTATTCTTATTAGGCCAATCTGTTGATACAGTAAATTTCCTTATTTATGCCCATCCTGATTTGACTGCAACTTGAGCTTGTTGGGTTCTATCATATATTGGGATGGCATTGGGACCCACCTGGTGCTTACTCGAATGGGTTTCATTTTACCAACTATAGGTGAAGCAAATAAACAAAGTGGGTGATTATCATCACCGGAATTTCATCATTAGTATCTTTTGCTGAGTGCTCAAATTTTCTGAGACTAGGGATTGTCAAATTTGTAAGGTAGAAGTGTTTCGCTGGATTTCCAGGTCTGTGGCGTTATTTATAGCCGACAAAAATTAAAAAACGAGACCTTTGTTTTAATCAGGAGCTGCATGATGCACGTTTTACCAGACGTGCGCAGGCAGCGCATGTGGGCCCATTGCACTGATCACTTGGAAACATTTTTATGGTTTATTAATATATAGTTAAACCAAGTTGAGGAGCTTGAAACCTGATTTACGGCAATTTTTGGCAGTGGGATTTTCTGAAAAATGCTCGTAAGTTAACAACAAAGTTTGATAGCAATGCATTGCAGTTTTGTAGAAACTCTGTCATAGGTTACAGATGCGTCACAGAGCGTAAATTTGATGAATTCTAGCTTACGATTTCACCTGTTTCAGAGACCGTGTTTCAACCATTTTTGGGCTATAATATGCGCCCCCCCCCCCTTCCTGAAGCGGATTTTTCTAATCGCCCTGGCCGCTTATTAGGGCGAATACTGTAATGTTTCAGGAGGTCAATACTTAGTATCATTCCTGTATGCACGGGACCCTTTGTTACATTAGGAGTGGGATTGGTTCATTATGTACCCTACAGGTGGCATAGAACTTTACAAAACTTGTTGAAGAATTTTGTTTTCGTCATAAACGTTCGCTTGAACGGCTTAAGTTTGGAAATGTTAGGACTTAAGGCGGAAATTTAAAAACCATTTGTCCGCTTACAAAAATTTAACATTGAAGAATATAAACAACCTTCACACCCCTCTGGTGTAATTGCCTGTTCCATGTTTTCAAAGAAGTTGGTTGCATTTTCATAGATTGCAGTCGAGAGATTTTGTGCGGCATATATTCGACACGATATGAGTGTGTAACCTGCTGTTGAATTGCGAGATAGATTTTGACTGGTCCAGGTGGTTATTCCTGAAGTATTAATGTAAATCTTTATTTATGTTAAAGTTTTTCCCAGCGTTCTATTTATTTGTACACGAATGTGAATTTGTTGAAATCGATGGTCCAAATCCTGGCCAAATGTGCGCGTTCTGCTGAGACCAACCGTCTGATCAGGGCCAGCGAAGAGTAATTTGGTTAATTCGCTCACTAGACTATGGATGAAGTTCCTCGTAAGGACAGGAGTTCATGAGTCACTACCTTTGGAAGAAATTTAGCGAACAATTTTCGTCAAAAAGTTCACCAGTTGAGATAGTTTTCATCAAAACGGAGAAAACAAAAATGGATTTGTGAACACAGGATTAAGTAGTAGGCCTACCAGAGCCTCTTAAAAACGTTCGTCTTCAAAGTGCCTTTCAGAACAAATGTATAAAGTCTTATTGCTGAAACAACTGCCATTCACGTCGACACAAGAAATAAGCTTTTCTTCCCACTGCCGATTATGGGATCTTCGGATGGTATGGAAGCCAATTCATTTGCATTTCGGCTGTGTGGGCGAACAACTGGCCACACAGAAGCCGACCATGATTAGCAGACGACGTACTTGCCGGAAATTGCACCAGAAAATTTAGCCAGGTGTCGCCAGTGAATAATTGCGTAAGGGCTTATGCGTCCATTGAAAGTATACGGAGTTGGCGGTCCATGTACTAGTCTATGGTGGAGGGTATTTGAAGAAAACTAGGATTTGGCCAACCTCAATAACTCGGATGCATTTCTTCATGAGGGTTTTAAGTTCTTGGTAACAGAAAACAAGTCATGGTAAGAACATTTTATATCAATTTTCAAAGAATACATGGTCTACAAGGATTTACTTTTAGCCAGATAAAGAAGCCTGAATGCAGTTTTAAATGTCTACTTACCTTTTAGGCGTGACTACTTCTCTTTTGAAGGTGAAATGTGATCAGAATCTTTCAATTTGTCGCAGTTTGTCGCAAATATACACAGAGCAAAGCAAAAGCACGTTTTACTTGCACGAAAGTTTCTTTCAAAACTCGTCGCGTAACTGAACGCGCAGTCTGACGTCACGTGTAAAGCCGCGAAAAGAAATAACACGATTCAAAAAAGAGAAACGGTAAAGGCAAATGTTTTTTGAGAATCGGGTCTGAGTTTGAATTCAATGAATGTTTACTATAAACAAGGCATGCGTGCATTCAAAGCTCACTAAAACTATTAAATTAAAGTGAAAAAATTCCACGAATATTTTCCTTCACCAATATTGATTATATTGCACGTCATGTGAATTGTTGAAATATTCCAGAAGTTTCGTCGTGTGACGTACAACGATTATGATGTTTTGAAGTTTACTTCAAAAGTATAAAGGGGAAAGTAAAAAGTGAAGCAAAAATTGAAAATCGAGTCGAGATATAAACAAATTAACGTTAGCACAAGTGCTAGTTTTCGACGAAAAATTATGTACGAATGATATTTACAACATATAATTTCTCTGTGCCAAAATGGGGTGGCCCTGTTCCATAGAGAGCATATAAACATGACAGATGTTTAACAGCAATATTCGACTGGAATCAGTTAAAATTGTTTAGGGCACTTATGACTTAGTATTTTCAGAGAGACGATTTCATGTCGTAACAACTTGGTAACAAAGTGTGTAATAACTATGATTTTTTTAATAATAGCTTGGAATAATTAGTGATCTCCCGCTTCTGACGTCATGTTTATAGGTTCTTCCTAGAAAATGGCAGGGTTGAAGTCTCAGTGGATCGTAGGAATCTAGTTCTGAATTCGGGTAATGGTCTGATATAACGTGTCCCAATTTTGAAGGCCAGTTTTCTCTACTCAATAACAGACATCAAACTGGTTCTCAAAATACGGGCACGTTATGTCAGAGTATTGCCCTCAAATTGTTCCATAGTTTTTACGAACGAAAATTTATATCGAAAACAACACTAAAAACAGTTGTAAGTATAATCACAGTGGCGTATCTAGGATATCATAAGGGGGCGTCCAACATTTTGTCTCGTAAACAATTGCGCAAAGCGCAGTTGTAAAGGCGCATAGCGCCTAACGGGGGTGGTCGGGATGGGGCTCCCCCTTCCCGGCCAGTAGAAAATTTTGTTTTTGCCTTTAAACACAAGCATTTTCCTTGATTCCTGAAGTATTATCAAAGGAAAAAACTGAGAATGTGTAAAACCGGAAAATTTGTAAATGTCATGGAATTTGAACTGACGACTTGTCTGGAAGAGAGCGAGTGCGCTACCAATGCGCCACCAATGACCAAGTTTCCACTTGTAATTATACTTACTACAGAGACATAGGCCTACTTGTTTATGGTCCACAGCATTTGCTTATTGCACGCTTTCTGTTTTGTGCAACCAGTTCGTAGCAAAAGTTGTGTTTAAAATATTCTTCATTCAGTTGCCCAAAAACCAAATACCTTTTTCGTAGTGGCATTCACCACGCGATTGCAAATTTTAATGTTTGACAAATACTTAAGAGAGAATTGTGGATTTCTGAGTGATTCACTAAGGCTTTGATTAAAATTTACATCTTAAAAGCAGCTTCGGTTTCTTCATCGTTACTCACATTCTGTTTTCTTTGAAAAAATGAAGTAGCCCTCCTTTTTTCAATGCACAGTGGAGCAGACGACGGAAACGGATAGTGCGCAGCGCCACTGTCGGTTGCCTGGGATATCACGCACATATCAATCAGGAGCGCCGTTACTTAGCCACAGTTCCGTTACGATTGCGCCAGTGGTCTGAATCGGGCATTTGAAATCGGGTTTGAGCNAAAATGGCACACATTGCTCAATCTTGTTTCAGCAGTATAATGTTAATTACCGTGGTTAATTAATAAACCCAATATTTCCCCAGGCTCTATGGCTTTTTTATATTTGTTTTGGGGCAGCCAAGGGGGGGCCTCTGCCTCCTCTGCCAGAATACACTAGAGACGTCTAGTCAATGCTATGGTAGTTAGTCTATATTATTCCTTATGTGAACACAAGACATTCACTTGGCTGTGCTAGCGAAGAAAGTGCCCTCTCTTTATTACAGAACGTTGTTAACCTAAATGGTAGCATTCACCCGATAAGGGCCACTTGGATTGACTAGATGAATCCATTTCTACAGGTGGAGTTTTTTTGCTAGCGACATCTATTGGACTTCGAGTTTCTCATTGTCATAAGATTGATTCTACCATAGATCATAGACCTAACTCACGCGGCGGACGTTAAAATCCAAATCGAGGCTCACTGCGATAAACAAAGCGAAAATTTACATTGCGTGAGTTAAAAGGCCGATCTTTCGAGTCCAACCTGGATATTAAATCTTAAAAACGTGTCGATAATGAACGTAGAAAAAAATACATTAGAGAACAAGTCAATGCACCGAAGAGTTGTCTGACGAAAGGGTATAATTTTTTTTCGGAAAATTATGTTCGAAACATGAAAAGTAAATATGACCAAACTGCGGCGATCGTCACGGTAGTGTTACGGATTAGGTATTATGCTGAATGCAGGATTACGTTTCTGCATGCAAATTGTTGATAAAAATGCTTTCTACACGAACCAGATCATCTGCTTGTATTGTTGACGAGTTGAAGATATATTCGACAGTCTCTCGTCTCATTTTGCTGTCATGTGCAATTAGTCACATATGGTTTAATTTATTGATCAAAAGTATTAACATCAAGAATATAGCCTATGTCCTGGGGAGGTAGGAACTACCGGGATTAACAAGTTATTTGTCATTGATCTGAAAGAATAACTGATGTTATTAAATATATTTTTATTAAAATAAAAAGCAGGCTCGTAATTGAAAATAAAAATTATTTGACCATTTTTTAAATTTTGAAAAAATATAAAACGAGCACAGCCTCAGAAATCGCTTGCGCATTATATCCAGGTTCTCATTCACTCCCTTGCACACATTCACAAGTAATTATTCGACCATCAGTAGTGCTTTCTTGGTTTTAATAATTCTTATATACGTCTATTTCATGTGTTAGATTTCAAATATCAATCTGGACCAAGTTGAATTTTAAAAATAAAACACCTAACTCGTTCGTCTAAAGCATAACCTTTTTTAGCTCAATTCCAGTTAACTGCACAGAGCAAGCATAGTTTTCATGTTTCTTCAGGGGCCTCGTTCATCCGAGGAAAGGTGCTTGTGGGCCTTCGTAAGAGGGGCATTTTTTCGCCGTGTGAGGGGAAAATCTACCTCCCGATCATCATCAATAGCACACCCGCCCTGTGGGTTTTCAAATTGTCACCTGTCTGGATACAGGTGATTTGAACTTCGGAGAGAACTTTTCAATCACTAAGGGCGTCGTGGGGGGAATTTCGGGGGATTTTCAATATTTTTGAGAGGGAAATAGCGCCGATATTCGGGCCCAAAATCGAGGGATTGAGGGCCCTGCCTTTTTGGAAAGAAACATGCATCATCTTTCAACCCGTAGTCATGAAAGCACGGCCTGGCTGATCGAAGATTCTCCGGTCGTTGCTATGAGGCTCGGCAACCGATATGCGACAAAATATGATCTAACTTTCCGAAAACATTTATAAATTTTCACGGACATATTTTCCTTCGTCGCGCGTATGGCAACAACTCAAAGCTTACGAATCTCAAAACAGACAGTTGAGTGTCTGTATTTTTTCTAGCCGTTCGAGCAATGCGGAATACAACCAGTATGCCGATAAAAGCCAACAGAGATATCGTAGCGACCCTCGTTTTGGAACGCGCCTCCTGTCGGCGTGAATTAGGTCTATAGACACAAGAGATTCGCTACTCCGACATTTTGTTCCACGCTAACCAAGTATATTTTGACGTCTAATTTACTGTCCAGTACAACGAAAAATATAATAAATTCGGCATTGAAACGCTGTTAAATGTTTTCCAATAGCAAAAGTGTTGGTACGTAAGTACTTTTGACAATACTGCTGGTAATTAATTACAAAATTCAAACTTCGGTGCCGACTGATTATGTCGTCTGCTTGCACAATACTAGCAGCATAGTTATTGGACAGTTTGTGATTCATGGTTCACACACTGAGAAAACTACGAAAGCATGCTTGTGCACAAATTCCAAGGAGTACCTGTGAATACTAAAGATACTTATTCAGGGCTCAACACTAACGGTTGCCCGATTGCCCGTGTACATGTAGATTTTGCGTCGGGCAAGTGGAATTTGAAAAGTACTTGCCCGATGGGCAAGCTAAAAAGCTGGCCGTATAGGCAAGCAGATCCTAAGATTGTCTGCTTGACATTTGCTCCGAAGTAACGAACCCCGACACAAGCCTAAAAACCATCGAAAAAAGCTCGTGTGGCCGTCAAAGAAACTCCCGTCTTCGAATGAGCACCGAAAGGAAAATAGAACGAGTGTGATGCAGCATGCACAGATGACACCCGCGGTCAAATCCTTTCGATTCTCTGAACGTGCCCTGCAGTTTCTGAATAAGTTGTCACGTGACACTGCTGATTGTCTGCACTCTGGCAAAACGTCCAAACAAGGAAGCCGTCCAGATGCTAAAAAAACGAGTTCAGGAAGAATCAAAGCAACAATATGAAACGAAAAGAGTGCGGGGATGGTTTCCGTCATGGGACGTTAGGTTTCCTGGCCTGCGAGACAGTGAACAAGGGATGACGTATGATTTTTGCCGGCGTTTACCCAGGCCATGTACCGAGCTGGAAGCACCGCGTTCGTCGGCGGATGTAAGTCATACAGATAAGCGCAAAAGCTAAAAAGTGAATGACTGACCACATATTTTCTACACTACATAGCAGTTTTAAAGGCCTGGTATTTATTCAGGGGGAATTCCAAAGGAAAATCTTATGAATTCCCGGCTCCCGCTGGCGACTCCCGAAAGAAAAGGAATACGGTCTTCATGTTTGTCGCTCTGAAGGGTGACTTTTTCGCGGCGTATCTATTTTTCAAAAATGTAATTATTTATTGAAAATAAAAGTATATGTGGCATTATTATATGTTAAAATTTGATTTTAATTTAATACAAGGTACCGATGACCAAAACTGTGCAAGATTTTTACGGATAGCAAAAATTCAGGTTAAGCAAAGTTTAATGCGTGAGGGTGTATAAACTAATGAATACACAGAAGTGTCTAGAGTTCATGTCCTAGCTCATTTCGGCGTCTGTGAACGTGAGACAATGGTTCTGATACCATAGTTACTCTTCTAATTTGTCTCTCTAACGTTTTGACATACCTTATAAATAAATGTTCTATAAGAAGAATCGTTAAAAAATAGCTACTCATAGCATGCACGACACAAGAGCAGGCTCAGCGCAGGCAGCCCTACGGTAACACATTACCTAGGTGTGCACATGCACGGTGCTATTTGGGATTGTACTTGGGGCAAGTGAATTTGTTGTTCGGGCAAGTAAAAATTTCAACTACTTGCCCGAAGGGCAAGTGGCTTAAAAAGTTAATGTTGAGCCCTTAGCAAGACTTAGTGCGACGACGTATTTTGATAACAATTTCGTCTTTTTACCAGCTATTTACATGCAGACAGCGACGCATGCGCAATCCAATCACCACTAGTACAGCAGCGACACCGTGTCGAATAGCCCATTCCGTCTTTTTACCAGCTGTTTACATGCATACAGCGACACATGCTCAATTCAATCACCACTAGTACAGCAGCGAAACCGCGAGAAGAATTCGTCAAATAGCCCATTCTCTAAAAGCGTAGGTCACGCTTGCCTGTTTACCAAACTTCCTCCAAATTTTTAGGGTTGTTGACGGTTATACTGCATTATTTTGTTTCAGAGAACAGTATGGGAAAGACGTTTTTAATATATGTTGATAGACTAAAACCGAGTTTTGTATCTTTTAAAAGTAAACTGGTAAAGTCAGCAAGGTGATTTCAGCGAATGGCTGGAAGACAACGGAAAGCATTGGCGATTTACTATGAAATTTATTATGAAATCACAAAACAAAACCGATTTTGTTGTTTCATAGTTTTGGTCAAAGCTCGTAACTTCAAGAAGCCGATCCCGTCTAGCAATGATTCTACAATGTATGTTTCAAAAGCAAAACAGGCTATACCGGGAATTTACGAAGATAAGCCCCCGGGTGGATGTTTGGAAAGAGGCTTTTCAAAAACGTCAAATGAAACCGACTACACCGCCAAACATATTTTTGGAAACTGTCGAACATTTCACGGTGCAGTTTAAAAGTAAATAACTATTTTTATTCACTCAAAACTGTTTTCGAAGTACTTAGAAGTGAACATCTGTTATGTAAATGTGTGTAGTCCTAGGTCATCACTGCGTCCAAGCTATTCATTTTCAGCATATTTTACGTTTTCTACGTCACTTTACTTGCAACGGAGCATGAGATACGTTCAACTACCAAAATCCGAAAAAGAACTTCAGGTTATTGGCAAAGTACGGTGGCCCAAAGACGACATCACGCGTTTCTTTTTTTAATTATCGCAGGATCTCGAGATCCCACCAAAAAATCTCGATATCCCGACTTAATTATCCCAGGATCTCGAGAAACGCAAGATGTCATCTTTGGGCCGCCGTAGTGAATAGTCTATTTCTGTTCCATTTCTGTGTATACAGAAACACCTCTCCTGCACACTGTTGACCTGCACGACCACCAACGTGTGATCAAGTGGCACTCGGGGTCAGAACTGAGGTTGCAAGGAAATGTTAAATAAATGCTCATGGTTTAAAAACAAGCATTCAAACTCACTCACTCTTCGTGCAACAAGTTGACACGGATTTTTAGAGCTTGTTTTGAACTGGTAACGCTATCGTGGTCTTGGGAAGAAATGGAGCAAAATTAGCAACTCGAACCGTTGCTGAAAACATTCATTGCAAGAAATGGAATGTGCATTGATCATTTTAAGTACTAGTTGTTTGTACTGATAGCAACACTCGTATGAAGGAAGTGACTGAGTGACGTAAGCAAAAAGCCTTATGTGAGTTTTTTGAAGCAAGCATAAAAATCTAAACGTGAATTTTTTTAAATAAACAGGCCCCTTTAATATATATAGCTGTTGCAGTATCTCACTGGTAAGAATATTATTCGTCAACACTCATTTCGTATACACAGCAAACACAGCGCTTTAAAGTCCTTCTCTCAAACTGCCCATGTGGTTCCAGTATCCGAAAATACTTACTACATAAAATCTTATTTTCGACACCCTTTCTTTATGTTCTTTTCGCCTTTCTAGCCAAAAGCGATTTTTGAACAGTATTTGACCCTTCTCTCTGAGCGTATGATTACCGGTTGTCATCGGTTATTTCCGTACCCACATTTCCGGCTCATCAGTTCAGGAACTTGTCCTGAACGCCGCCATTTTTTCCTTGTAACTGAATGTGCTATCGCTTGCTCGACAAGTCTTCATTATTTTGTTTTATTAGTAATATCTCGTGATTCGTTTGCATATGTACTGTATTTATAATTTGTAGTTAGTGGTCGTTGATTTTTTTGGAATGTTACGCGTACTTAGTATGTTAAAATAGCATTGGTGTTTAGTTCCTTACGTAGGCCGGTCGAACCTAGGAACCAATATGAGTCGAACCAATTTTTTTCGGTTTTATTTTTTTCTCGTTTTGAAAAAGTACTTTGCTATCATCGGAAAGGTAGTGCATTCTACTCCGTAAAAATCAAAAAGTATCGGGGCAAGCAGTGTAAGGTTATTGCAAGTTTTGTGGCGAAATTTGGGTCACTTTGGATCGCGTCGGCCATATTGGAGGGCAGCGGGATAAGTTACGAGTTCAAAAATTTGTGTAAATTGTTTTCGCCAACAAATTACGGTGAAATTTAGTTAGACATATCTTTACTTACTATTCTGCACGATTTAACAGTGTTCACCAAATTTCAGCCTCGCAGTTGTTACTCATTAAGTGATAAATGCGCTCACAATTCCCGTTGGACTTCGTCTAATTTCTGGCGGCACCGACAACAAGGCGACTTTTGCTGAACTGAAAGGCATGTTCAATCGGCTACTTTGTAATTTGTGAATATTTAACGTTGATACATTTTGACAAACGTTGCTACAAAAAAGAAACTTTGTTCAGTTTTTGTGCAAAAATATAAGATGTATTCGAATTTTTTACTGTAAATTTCCCATTCAGGTGATCTTACACAAAGCTAAAAAATAGTTGAAATAATTTTGAAATGGTTTTTTGTTTGACTGTCAACTGCTGTTCAGGACTTGATTCGGTGTCACAAAATGATTCATATTTTTCTAAATTTTAAGTCTCAATTGCTTTCAAGTCATGTTTTGTAACTTATTGCTTCTTAGTTCAGGTTATCAAGTCAACAATATGAATAATCTTAATTTGAGAAATAAGGTATGTTGGATTGTGAAGCTTCAAGCCTCTAATTCTTGTTCCTTGCAACTTGATATTTTTTTAAATGATGCTTGTCAAATTCTGGTGTAAGGAAACACTATTCCGTCACCATGGTAATAGTTACATGTATGTCCACTTTCATATCATGGAAACTTGCTGTTGAATAGTGTTTGTAATGCTAAATGTTGTAAAGTATTGTGCATTTTAAGTTACGTATAATTTTAAAAAGTTTGAATCATTTTGGGTTAATGAATAAAAATGATAACATTTTGTATTGGACTTCCCATACTTATGTGCTCTAAGGAGCTCCCTTTTTGGAGAACTGGAAAAAGGTCTGCCTCAGACAGAGAAGCCCGAATTCCGAAAAAAGTAGAAAATGAGACAAAATTCCACTAGAAGACAGGAAGTACCAAAATTTAGCGTCTTTAATTCATAGCTCTGAGCATACCCACTGAATCTTACAGTAAAAGATAGACATTCACAAAAATTCCAGCCATTCTTTTAGGCTTGGTGCGCTCATACAAAGTCTGGGAAAATCTCTTTTGAAAGCCAATAACTTTGCACAGTTCGCCAGAAGTACCCAAGTTCTAAATAAACCTCGTTCGAGCGAGCGCTGCAGCCAGCGACCAGTTAGGCCTAAGGGTAGCCTTGGCGCAAAGCTGTATAGGCCTACTAAAAAGCTGTATTTTGACGATAGTCTTCACTGGTAGCTGGCACTGAGGCTAACTAAGGTCTGCGGCGGCAGTGTGACACAGGACTAACCAGCCCGTAATTTCATGCAAGTATCAGAAACTACCCTTGAATATATGCAGCATTTATGATTTGACCATTTTACTTCGACAAAACAGCATGCAACCGCATGCGTTTACCCTTCGCCAGTGTCTGGTCTCGATCCGCACCGGGTCCGATAGGCTGCGGTCCCGAGTCTGGCAAAATAATTTCTGTCAAAATTTATTCGCCACATTTCTTCAGCAAATTCGATAAAATTGTCCGTATTTTGATTTTATTAAAATTAAGGCGCGCCGGTGAGCAGCATGGAAGATTTACAGGGCATCTAATTTGTCAGATCAACATTATACTCGCAAGCCAGAACATAATACAGTAGTGCAATAGTTTCCAACGTCTTGTATTCAGCTTTTGGTAAGATTACTCACTTTTGTACTATAGTCTGCATGAAAGATGGCTTAATTTTCCTTTTTCCGTAAAGTTGATTGAGTTATACGGTAATTCCAATGCTTTGCATTATCCATTTAACCTTTGAACTGCTTCTGTACTCCATGTGCAATTGCCAAACTACAAGTGTAGCCTACCATAATTGTCAGGTACTTGGGACCCTGTTGAGAGACCTCAGTACAAATGTACTTCTCATACTTCCCGGGTAGCCATTACTGTGTATATGATTAGCCTATTTTTTTCTTCACGTTAGCCGTTGTGCCCAACGTATCGTTTTCACAGCAAACATATACCTGCTACGCAGGCTATGTCAAAGTTCGTGACAACCGTGTCGCGTAGTCTTATTGTTGTAGCTGTGTCCTATTTTGTTCTGTTTTGGTCTAAGCGTCATATAGCTTCATGCTGGGCAATCTATCTGGGAGGCTATTTATGAGAGGGCTTTGTATTGCGTGTAGCCACAGAGTGCGGGCAACCTCATTATTTTTATGTGTGTGATCTGTTTGCTCTGTGCGGGCGTCCCGACAAGTCTCAAACCCATACTATAGAGCCAAATCACTTTACTGAAATGTAGTTATCCTTAAATTTCGTTCTACTTGTTTTTTGTATGAGACCGTGTGGGCAATGCTTCTAAATGTTTTTATTATAGTCTCATTATGAAAAATACTGGGAGAATAAGCCTTACGATGAGGATCAGTTTTTCTATCCTATGTTACATCATATTTCACATCGATGTTGCACTCTGTGAAATCTATGATGTGCTCGTGGATGTGTTTGTATTGTTTTTGTTTTGTTTTGTGTGTATGTGGTGTGAATGGGTCAGGATTGTACCATTATTATTTGATTGTCATTTGATATATGTGCATAACCGTTGTAATGATGACAGGTGAACTTAAAGTAACGTCATTGAACTGCAGAGGGCTGGGTCTCCATGAAAAACGAAAAGATGTACTCAATTATTTA
>NMRA01001133.1:32639-49057 GCA_002633005.1 Phoronis australis | reverse complement strand
CAACATACTTGGCGGAAGAATTCCGCCAAGTAATAATGGGACAGTGGTGTCGGAATTTTTCGAAATAAACTCCGCAAAACAGAAAGGCCTCCACGTTACTTATGCTTTCTACAGGCCCATTGCAACAGGCACTGTACTTTAGTAGCAATGCTCATACTCAGCATGCCTACCAGCTTGCTTGGGGAATTTTGCAAATGTTTTAAGGTTTTTCCTAGCTATGACAGGTTTCACTGAAACTGTTTTACTTCCAAAGCATTCATTTTAATGCATTGGTAAGTGAAACACTGACCGATATGTTTTGTCTGGTATTTCATCTTCCACACAACATTTCAGGCAGCAAGAATATATTACCCGACCTGTTGTTTTTTATGCTTCTGCAGGTTACAGTGGTCTCTTATCAGCAGTTGAATAACCAATTGCAGTTAAGACCTGATCAGACTCAAAAGCTAAACGTTGTACCCTTTGAAGAAACTTTTCAAGGTGCGTTTTTTTCAATTCCACTTACCGAAGACACACATGCGCCAGATAAGACCGGTCTCGTCATAGTAGTGCATATCCATTCCATGGTTTTGGGCTTAACACCCCATTAGACTGGCAACCCAGAGCACTTAGCATACATGAAGGAGGTACCAAAATCTGACCATAGGCGTACTTAGAGTATATACGGAAATTGACGTCTGCAGTTGTCTGCACTCTTGGTGCGACTCTGGGGACCTTACAAGGGGGTCAAAAATGAGCTAGATTAAATATTTGAGGTAAAGGCCGAAACAGATTTAAAACGGACAATAGCACCGCACTGAAAACCAAATGACAGACAAATTGCGCTGTGGAATGGGCCCGGCAGAAACCAAAAACAACACCTAAAATGAGCTAGCTCATACATTCGACGTACCACAAAAACCAGTTCCATACGATTCAATACATATCACTGACCAATAAATGCCCCATGACAGACAGCATACACTCTGGGTTGTGCCGGCCAGAAACCCCCCAAAATGTCAACAAACATATGCCATTGAAAATTTGACCTAGATTAGATATTGGAGGTACCAGCTAAAATCGATTTATAACGAACAATAGCGAACAATAGTACCGCACTGTACATCGAATGACCCATGGCAGACAAATTGCGCTCTGGAAAGGGCTTGTCAGAAACCCAAAAAGGACCCCCAAAATGATCTGCCTCATGCATTCGTGGTACCACAAAAACAATATCATGTGAATGAATACATGTCGCTGGTCCTATGGCAGACAAAATACACTTGGGTTGTGCCCGCCAGGAGTTCTCACACATCTTAACCACGGTATGCCATTGAAAGTTTGAGTTGCATTAGATATTCGAGGTACCGGCTAAAACTGACTTTCAAGTCAGATTTTAAAAAGCTTACAATCGTGCCGCAATTAACACAGAATGACAGATGACCTACAAATTGTCCTCTGGAAAAGTTCTCCAGAAACCTAAAAACGACGTCCCAAAAGGAGCTACCTCAAAATTCGAGGTGCCAGAATAAACAATTTCATGTGATTCAAATAGAAGTTACTGGTTAATAAATGGCCTGTGACAGACAAAACCAACTGTGGGTTGTGCGTGCAAGCTCCAGAAATCTCAACCACGTAACTATGCGGAAACTGGGTTAATATGTATTAGACAAGATCCCGGTAAAGTCTTCGTAGAGTTTCGTAGAATCAAGAACTTCTATAAATGAAGAGGCTTATTTTGTAGTTCATGGCTAATTCATATATTTCCGTAATACTTTTGCGTCTACTGAACTTTCTATTCGCGACAGTAGCGTCACACTGAGTGCCAAATGGATGGTGGTGGAAAGTAAACATTTTGGAAAATATCTAATAACACTAAAATTTTGGGACCCCAGGAACTGTCAAAAACAACCAATTAAGTGCTGATTAGGACCGCAGCTACCTCAACATAATGGGCTATAGAAACTGTCTCGTTTTTTCCATTTTAGTCGAGCAGGAAAATATGCTTATGTCGCGAGGGAAATTACAATAGTATATGATAGTATGTCAATTTAGGCGTGCGTCAAAAAGCGAGACATTCAGATGTTGTGACGGAATGGCGGAAAATTTCAAAAAAATTGGCACAGTATGCTGTCAGCAACACGATCTACTAGATTGGGTTCTTTTAAAAGGTAAACTTTTGATATTTTAAAATTTTGTTTAACGAGTGTAGTCAAGTACTACTTATAACAGTAGTTACAGGTAAATGCTATAGAATAACAAAGTAACTTAAACACTTGTTTTAGGGCCTAAACTTTTCATTTAGGGCAAATACAACTTCTGTCTGTAAAACAAGGTAACACGAATTTAACACCCAAAAACACCTGGTATGCATAACGGGACATTTTCAGGACAGCTTGGCAACCGTCCTCCTACAAGAATGGCAGAAAGTCCTAGATGTACCATTTTTGGGGGAGAAAACACTTCTTGTCTGACATGATAACAACTATATTCGCCTTTCTTACAGTGGTACCATGGCAGCTGATCATCCACTGGATTTTCAAGGTTCCCATGAAGAGGTCGACACGCTTCTTACCTTCCACTTACCCAACTCAAATGGCAATGCAATTATCAAGGCCTCTGACTCGGATGTTACTGTAATTGTTGAGTGGCTGTTTGGAAGCGTTGTGCTGACTATTTCTTGTTTATTTTGATTTAAAGAAAATTTTTAAAAACACATTTTGATGCTTTTTAAAGCACTGTTTAGTAGTCAATGTAATGAAAAGACTCTTTGGAAATCGTTTTCACGGTTCCTCAATCTAACGCAAATTTAGGGGCCATGTATTGTCGCTGAATTGTCTCTTCTGCTAGTAGTTTCGATAGCTGCTGTCTTTAATTAATCCTCACTCAATGGGTCGGTTTTTCGACAGTTCCCTGTATCCCAAAGTTTTAGTGTTATTGGGTATTTTCCAAAATGCTTACTTTCCGCCACCACCCATTTGGCACTCACCCTATTATTAAACAACAAAGAATAATGTTTTAGGGTTGTATTGGGAATTTAGGGGTTACAGCTCGACAAATAATTATTTCACAGAAGGTACTAGATGTGTACCTAAATTGCAAGAGATAGCGCACATATTTGCAACATCCAATGTGTAATAGAGCATTGGACACTAACTGGCACAGGTTAGCATAATACCAAAAGAGTACATAATACCAAATAGGTATTGGCCGATTGCCTACCAAGTGGGTCGAGCAAAACTGCAAATTCAATAATAAGTACCAAATGGGTACAAACTGCCAAATGGGCTAATATCAAATAAAGTACCAATTGGGTACACCAAACAGCCAGCTGTGCTATAACAACCTGGCAAAGCAGGTCCCGGACAAGCTGAGTGAGCAGACCAGCCGGAGTGATAAAAAAGATGTTGTAAGGAACGTGGTGTTGTGGCTCAGTTTGTGCCTGATGGGCAGGGTTGTTCATGGATGAACATTCCTGTCCACCGCCACAACCCGCTTGGGGGACCGTGACCTTGGTACTCAAGAGACGAATAGGAGTGGCAGGGTATGCGGAAATAAGTCGTCGGGCAGTTTAACAATATAATAATATAATATAATATAATATAATGTAGAATAATATGGTGATATATAGAATAATATGGTGATACACCCAAACAAAGCTACCATCTGGGAGATTCTTTTCCGAGCAGAACTGAGAGAGCTATTGACCATACAACCGAGGTCCGCCAGCAGTGAAGTGCTCTAAGGTACCCTTTATAGCATTGAAAAAAATATTGCTTCCCAACGGGAACAGGTGGAATCCATCTGGATGGAAAAACTACCTGACATTCGTCGTAGTGTCAGGGTGCCTGATGTAGCACCCAGAATGAGTGAAAACAGTCGTAGCCGCCATGGAGTTGATTCTGGCCCTGGAGGTGTTCACGACTTCCATGGTACCTCTTTTCCATTGTAACCGTGGTAGTATTGCGGATCAAACAATTGTGCTGCCTGGAAATTTTTTGTGGATTTTGGAATACATCTGCCTTGAGAATGGTGCGTACTCATGTGATTTGGTTTGGCCAATATCGTTGCCAATGCAGTGCAGGATGATGGGCGACGGCTGGTATTCAAGGCGATTCATCGTCCACTGTTTGGGAATAATCTGGTTCCACTGGAGCCCTCCAAAGTCTTGGCAAAAGATGAACTGTATCCCGACTGACTAACCAAAAGTTCGTGCCACCGGGGCTTGCCCTGGCATGAACAAGCACCCGTTTGATGATCGACGATCCCACAATCCATAAGGTCCTGAAAGACTTTTAAGTTTAAAAACTGTCTTTTAAAACCAGTCCAAATTGTGAACTAATGTTTCTCTGAATTAATACGAGCACGTTTTATGTGCGTATGAGTGTGTAGACCATCTGCCTGCGAGTTCGATTTGTTCTGGTGTCCAGCCAGCTATGCTTGCCGCTGTGGCAGCACCAATGCGGAATGAATGGGACAGGTATCTGCCATGTTCCCCACCCAGTTCCTTCATTACCAACTGGAGGATAGTGCTTAACTGATAGTAATTGAGGGATTTTCCTCCAAAATGATAGAGGAACTGGTGGGCGCATGGTGGCCTAATTTTGGGATATTGAGCCTGTTGTCCACCGGGCATATAAGTGGGATAAGGGATGTATAACAAGTGTCGATGTTTGTCTGTAACTCTATTATTAAATTTAAAGCAAGGAGGAGAGTTCAGTTTACGCGAAATTAATACTGAAATACAAGAATTCGCCGTGAACTGCAAAGTAAGCTCGTGATCACACCTTCCGTGTTTTGTACCAATTTGGATCGAATAGTTCTACTCGATAACGGCACGTTCAGTTGCATTACCTGACACATGACGGCAGACGGCGGTGTTGAAATTATCCAATGACGTCATTGGTTCACACGCAGACTGTTCCGCAGTTAACAAGCGGGTTACTGGTGTCAGCTTATCGCTTGAATTCATCATTTAACACCAATAAATCATCAACCTTCGATGTAAAACCCTTAAAAATACACCGAGTTCTTATAAAAACGTGTTGTTTTATTTCGCTGTTACGGATTTGTTGGTATTTGGACACACCGTAGCCTACAAAGTTCGGCAGACCAATTTACCAAGATCCGTAAAAGGAGTTTGGGATCTGTTCGGAGATAAATTCGAAGTATTCTTCCGTGAAATACAGACAGAAGAACCTGGAACTGTGTTGTTTAGACTTGTGATTTTTTTAGTTCTAAACACACAAAGCGCTTGTTATCGCGGCCCGTCGCGGCCGCCGTGACTGGCACGACTATGAACCAGCGTGAGTTAGAAACTAAACCTCCAGTCACGAAAAGACTATAATAGTGTAAAATAGCCGATGTTTCAGGTAAAATGCGATATATTTCTTGGAACGGACTAAAACAATACAACACTAAATGGATGCTCACTGAAGACTTCTCAAAGAGAGGCTGTCAACTCAAATACTAAAACTACTCAATAGATGTCACAGCAAGACAATACATCACACTCCTCCCCATCCCGTTAAAGTATGCCACGTTAGTAATTAATGTCTCTACAACAAAATGTCCACGACAGACCTAGTATCTGACTAGTATCCGATTTAAATGTCAACGAACTGGTTAACTACTCCAACTCCTTAGTGTCTACAAGTTCAGTTTATCAACAGGCTTCCGTACTCGCACGGAACGCCGGAGAGGGGGGGCCTCAGGGCTAGCACTCTCCACAGCGCCGTTTGAGTCAGCAACCACAGCCCCTGACCGGGTCACCTCTGCAACCGGGCCTATTTCGGAAGACGCTACAGAGCTTGGGGTCTGCTGCGGTTCAACACCAACATCCACGCGCGCCGACACCTCATGCTCCGGGGGCACACCTTTAAACATCTGGTCGTGATGGCGTCTAAACACTCGGCCACTCTGACAGCGAATCCTACATGACACCGGTCCAGTAATATCTTCCACGGTGCCTAACAGATTGGGCGGCCCATACTGAGAGTAATTTCTAAAGTAAACACTATCTCCCAGTTGGTATTCCTGCAGCTTATTTGCTCCACTGCACTGCCTCATCTGCCTAAGCTGGGTGTCTTCGACCTTCTTGTTGACATCAGGCAACAGCCTATCAAAACGGAACACCAGCCTTCGGTTCATCAATAGCTCACAAGGAGCAACTTCGGTCGATGAGTGTGGTGTGATACGGTAGTCAAACAAAAAACGGAACAACTTGTACTCAAGGGACCCGGCACATTTCTTCATCGCTTCCTTAAAAACGCGAACAGCACGTTCCGCCAATCCATTTGTGGCGGGATGGTACGGAGCACCCGTGACGTGTCGTATTCCATTAGACATGAGAAACTTATTACATTCCTCACTCGTAAAGCAGGTCCCGTTGTCCGAGACAATCAAGTCTGGCAAACCGTGCGTTCTGAACAATGCTCTCAACTTCGAAATTGTTACCGCGGAGGACGAGCTTGACGTAGGAAAGACGTCCATCCATTTCGAAAATGCATCTACGACGACTAAAAACATTCTACCTTCCATGGGTCCTGCGTAGTCTATATGCAGTCTGGACCATGGCTTACTGGGGTACTCCCACGGCTGTAGTGGTTGACGTTTGTTCGGAATATTCCGCACCGACTGGCAAATTTTACACGCATGAACTTTCCTTTCAAGTTCACTGTCCATGTTATACCACCACACGTACCCACGCGCTAACAACTTCATTCGCACTATGCCGGGATGTGTGTCGTGCAGTTCATTCATAACCGTATCGTGACCTTGGGGTGGGACAACTACTCTGGCACCCCACAACACGCAGCCGTTGAGCACTGATAACTCGTCTTTCCGAGAAAAGAACGGCTTGATGTCTTCATCCACGTCTGAATCACTCCAGCCGGTCAGTACGTGTCTACGAATGCGCGACAGAAGTGGATCTCGATCTGTCCACTTCCTCAGATCAACTGCTAAGACTTGCGTATACGTTAAATGATCCAACAAACGCACTTCCTCTACGACGGCAACCGAATTCATTGAAGCAGATAATGAGAATCGAGACAGACAGTCAGCATTAGTAAATTTCGACCCAGGTTTATACACGAGTTTGTAGTCATATGCCGCCAAAACTAGCGGCCACTGAATGATACGTCCAGAAGCCATAGATGGAATTCCACGCTGTTCACCGAATAGTCCAAGTAATGGCTTGCGATCTGAAAAGACCTCGAAACTACTGCCCAGCAAATACTTCGAAAACTTTTCTGCAGCCCACACGACCCCCAAACCCTCCTTCTCCGTCTGGGAGTAATTCCTTTCTGCGGCGGATAGTGTACGCCGCTTTCGACCGCCTGCTCTAGCCCCCAAGCCGAACGAAGAAGCAACGGTCGTGATCGACAACGGTTTACATGGGTCGTAGTGACATAACAAAGTGTTCGACGTCAAAAGTTCTTTCGCGACGTTGAAAGAGTCCTCCTCTTTCTGTGTCCATCTCCAAGGGTCGTTCTTCTTTTCCAGCTCGTAGAGTGGGGCCAACACGTCCGCAGCACGCGGCAAAAACCGGTGACAGTACTTCACCATACCACAAAATGGAGCAACCTCAGACTTATCCTTTGGAACCGGAAACCGACGAATGCTTTCTACTTTGTCCTGAAGAGGGTGTATCCCTTGGGCCGTAATCCGGTGGCCCAAGCACCACACCTCGGACTACAAAAACTTGCACTTTGCTCTGTTTAAGCGCAATCCGCAACTACTGAGGCGTTCCAAAACTGACTTAAGGTTTTCGCGATGCTCGGCAATCGACGAACCCGTGACAATGATGTCATCAAGATAGACGGCGCAACTGGGTATACCTCTCAGCACATTTTCCATGGCACGCTGGAAAATCCCGACAGCTGAGTGCAACCCAAACGGTAACCGTTGGTACGCATATAATCCCTTATGGGTGTTTATCACCAGCAATTCCTGAGCCTCCTTCGAAAGTTTAAGTTGGTGATACGCACTACTCAAATCGAGTGTCGAGAAAGCTTGCCCCTGTGATAAATTCGCATAAATATCCTCAGGCACGGGCAAGGGATATTGTGTCATGGCACTCGCAGGATTCAGCGTCTGTTTAAAGTCTGTACAGAGTCTGATCGACTGACCATCTGACTTCACGACAGCCACAACCGGGGTGGCCCAGTCAGAATGCTCGACTGACTTAATCACACCGGCTTCCTCAAGATGGTTCAGCTCAGCCTCCACTCAAGGACGTTTATAGAACGGTAGGGTGCGCGCCTTTTTGTACACTGGTACTGCCTCGGGCTTAAGGTCTACCCTGACTTCATAGTCCTTTAAACACCCTAACTCCGGTTAAAACACATCAGCATACTGCTTACACAGATCACCCAAACTACCAACAGATACCACATTAACCGAAAACTCCTGCTCCCAGTTAATGTTCAGTTTACGTAACCAATTACTACCAATCATTGGAGTACAGTCTCCCTTTACCACCACTAATGGCAATTTCTCCGTGACATCTTTGACATTAACATCTGTTGTCAACACCTCTACAATGTCAAGACTGTTGTTACCATAGGCAATGAATTTAACATCTACTGCATGCACGGTGTCATCGGGTTTCCGAAACGAAGAGTAGGTACTCTCCCCTATACAAGACGTGACCGCACCAATGTCCAGTTCCATGTTCAATTTCTGCTCATTGACTAACACTGGCATCATGAACTTCTTATCGCTCGCGATACCTAAATCAATGTCAACTGTCCCCGAGTCAATATGGAACAAACCGCACTCACCGGTATCCGCTTCCGCACCACGTGACACTGAATTCATGGGCTTTCCTCCCTTGACCTTACAGCACACAGCCAAGTGCTCCGCTTGATTACATTTCCTGCAAACCACACTTTTTTGGGCCCTTGTTCGCAAAGTGTCCAACCACGTTACACCGGAAACATAGTTTCTCCTGGGACGTACTGGGTCCACGTTGTTTCGTATTTTGTTTCCCCCAACCATGTTGCTTGTGTTTGTCAGTTTCCTTATCTACTCCGTGGATAGTCCCACGAGCTCCTTGTCCGTCACCGTACACAACTAAATTTTCTCGGTCAGCATCACCTGTTGTGCAATTTCCACTGTCTTGTTGAAAGTCAACTTTAATCCATCTGTGCTTTCCAACAATTTTGTAACCGCTGATTGCGATTTCACACCCTGGATGAGTTGGTCCACCAACATTTCATCGAGTCTCTGCCCGAACTCACTCTTCCGAGCAGCCTGTTTCAATTGGACACTGTAGTCTAACACTGACTCATTAGACTCCCTCACAATCTGCCGAAATTTGGCTATCTCCGTGCGTGCATTCGTAGTTCCTCCGTAATGGGACATCAACAGTGCAATCAGCTCGTCAAAGCTTTTCTCCGACAGCTTATCGGGAGCGCTCAGGTTCTTCAGAACCTGATACTGTCCCGGCGAAAACCCTCTGATCAATGAATGAACATTCAGCTCATTTGCAGTCTTTTCAAGCACAAAGTAGCTCTCCAACCGTTCCACAAAACTATTGAAATCTCCCTTATCTTCTTCAAACCTCAGTGGTTTCATTTTTATCCTCGTCGATCGCCACTGTTGAATAGCCGATGTTTCAGGTAAAATGCGATATATTTCTTGGAACGGACTAAAACAATGCAACACTACATGGCTGCTCACTGAAGACTTCCCAAAGAGAGGCTGTCAACTCAAATACTAAAACTACTCATTAGATGTCACTGCAAGACAGTACATCACAAATAGTGAGCCAAGGAATTAATGTGCACGTAATTATTTATGTCACATCATTAAATAATTTCATAAGGTTGGTAGAGAACACATAAATCGATTAATTCTTATTGACACAACCAAGCAAAAACGTTACTCATAGCAGCCATTTTCGGAAGCGAGGTGATGACACTGTTCCAAATTTTAGACATTTAATACCCGTATCGTCTCTGTTCATAACTGAGCCACTTTTTTCACCGAAATAGAGTCTCTGATCCGTCTAGATCTCAAGATATTTTCCGACTTTACAGGACGAGCGTCTTTACAGTTAAATACATGGTTAAAAGCAATAGCATGGTCCGTCACTGCAGATTTGTTGATTGTATTTCGAGACCATCTCCTCTCTGGACGCGTGACTCTACGCTGAGACAGCCCATTCATCTCCTTTCTGTGTTCCTTAAGCCTGACTGAAAACTCTCGCCCAGTCTCCCCGATGTATACTGACCCACAGTTGAGGCAAGGAATGCGATAAACACACTGACATTTCTTATCCTCACTTATTCTGTCTTTGGGATAAAATAAAATGTTCCTGATAGTCTTATACGGCTTCATAGCAGTAACTATGTCATATTGTATGAACACACGTTGTGCAGATTCCGAAAGACCTCTAATATACGGGAACACTACATTACCTTTTGTCTCCTCTTCATCTGCTTAGATTTAACCGGGATATTTATCTAATTAATATATCACTGTTTTTCAACACAGTTGCGAGGTTGAGATTTCTGGGGCTAGCACGCACAACCCAGAATGGGTTTTTGTCTGTCACAAGCCATTTAGTAACCAATAACTTCTATTTGAATCACATGGAACAGTTTATTGTGGTACCTCAAATATGAGAGCGAACTCGTAGACGCTAAGTCTACCTATAGTTAGGTGTTGGTACCTTGTTCATCTATGCTATGTGCTCTGGGCTGCCGGTCTAAAGTGAGTTTGCAAAAAAGGCAATACATTGAAGTCACGTGATTCAGCAGCAGGGAAAGTCGAGTCATTGGCGTAGCAGAATTTTGTGAAAATCAAACCAAGAGAAAAGCGCAATTAATTTTGACGAAAAAACTCCGAAATGGTGAATTATTGTCTGAGAGAAAACCTGGATTATCTGTGGGTTCGGCTAGGTTTATGAACGAAGCGGCGTTACATCGTTAACTGAAGACGAACTTAGGATTAGTTTCTCGGAACAGACGTGTTTCAAAACTGGCTTAAGATTTGCCTTGGTTAAGTTTTCTTGGCGCTGGTCCCAAATTATGATCTGCACTTGAAAGTCTAGTTTAGCTGGCACACCGCAAACACGGAATATGTTTCTAAAAATGGGGAAGCTATACCTGGCTTGTTCGAAGAGTTCTCACTTAGATGCAGTATTCACTCGGTATGGTAACACTATACATGGCACAATTCGATCAATGCATGACCTGCTTGAACAATGGTCTATGAGAGGTGAAGAGGAACTTCAACAAGCAATAAATTTAATTTGTTTTATATTGAGAGAGGTAAATTGTTAAAATCATGTCATCTACACTTTAAAAGCATTCAATGTGAGAAAAAATATTCGCTGATGCCTCAGTGCCTCTTAAAGCACACAGGACTTGTCAATCGCCTTGTTGATGACGTCCATCACATGTTCGCGTTCGCAAAGATTTACTAAAATATATAGATATCGCAAGGCGTGGTTGTTCTGAAACAGAAAATCATCATTAGTACGAGTCTTAATAGGGCCATTAAATAATGAGAGAGCGTCATTTGTACACGTATACATGTCAGATGTAGACGTGAAATATCGCCCTCCCAAGACCAATACCACATTACTTCGAATTCGAATTCCACACAAATTACAACGTATGCGTTGCCGTCATTCCCAAAAAATTTTAAGCAGACAGTGAATGCGTGACTCGCCACTTATCTCTGTACTCGAATACTCATTAATTGTGATTATACGAAAACGAGTTTTTCCCAAGAGTGCAGGGAAGCCTGGATTCGGCCTTATACTCGGCCTAAGAATGCTGTTAGCGGCAAGCATTGCACTCGCACACTGATGTCATGATCACTATTCTCAGTGCGTGGGTGAACGCGCTTTTGATTTCATTGCACTCTTTACTTTTAAATGCTACAACTTGCACAGACTAATCTGGAATTATTTGACTCTCTGGCAACATACCGCCGCTATAACGAATAACATAACATGGGCCCCAATAATAAGTAACTCAGACTTTTTAAGGCAATGTCTATCCATGGCAACGTGTAGATTTACCAGAACGAAACACAGATATAGCTTAGGCCAACAAAAATGGAATGACACTATCTACTAAAAATAATACCCAATCTCATATAAATTCCTACATTCTTATTGAGGCTTCTACTTATTTGAGCAGTCCGTTGCTCACCCAATTGAGCTGCCACCCTCGTGCCCCAGGACCAGTCAACCAAATAGCTTTCCGTGGACTATGCTCTCAAGAGACCATCAGCTTGTGGCTGCATCTACAGTACATGCAGGTACCGGGGCCCCTAAGATACAATTTAGTCAACTAAATGCATAGTGCGGTAACGCATCCCTAGATCCATCCCTGGTTATCTCATAATATTTGAACGCAACATTCAAGAAGTTCTTTTCTTTGTCATATGGGTTCAAAAACACGTTGCTTATTGGTTAAACCCCTTAACTAGCTGTTGGTTCCAAGATTCCATTAACAAAGCACTGTATTCGTACCTCGGCAATATTAAGACAATTGTCGTTGAAGTAGTCAACGGTATTGGCGTAGCACTCGTGCTGTGTCAAATCTTGTCTGAGCCTCATGACGTCGCCGACTTCCTTTGGAGTGTCTATCATTACTTCCTTCACGACACCCTTGAAGATGCTCGCTATACGATTGCGCATGTTGATTAGATCTTTCATTTTCTCAAAGATCACTTGTTCTTCCTGCTCATTCTTTGCTTCACTTAAACGCTGTCTGAGGATAGCCAGAGGCACATCGGGCGATGAAACCGCGTTAAGCTGAAAAGTGATTCAAGTATCTAAGGGATCTTCATATGCACATTGCAGTAATTGAGACATTTTTGCGAAACAACCAACGGACAAAAATGAAAGCGCTCCGAGGAGCGAACCTTGGCGAAATTAACCAAAAAGATGACGATAAAGATGATGACGAAGATGACGAATAGGACGACGATGGTGGCAAGGATGAACAAAAGAAGTAATAATAACATACACATGACGAACGTAGAAGTCCGAAATCAGTAAGAAAAAGGCTACAGTCTTGTGCGACACTTGGCGAAATTACGGAAAACACAACGACGGAGATGATGACGAAGATGATGACGATGATGACGAATATGACAATGGAGGTGGCGATGATGAACAACATCACAACATTCATATGATGAACTTAGATGTCATAAATCAATAAGAAATAGACTACAGTCTAGTTCAATAGAAGATAAACCAACATCAATGCAGCAAGAGCGCTCAACAAAGGAACAGCGTTATCAGAAAATCTCAAATAACTCCAAAAGTAGACGTCCTAGCGAAAAATGGAAAACATCTTCTGAAAGCCCGTTCAAAATTCTATCTAACCTAATGGAATCGCTCAATTCTGTAACTTTTTCGAAAAAAATGAAATTTTGCATTTTTTTAAAGAAATTCAAAGTCAATAACTCGAAAAAGGTAAGACTTAGAAAAAATTGTTACAGGCCATTTGAAAGGATATACTTCAAAGAATCTACGTGCAAGAAATCACGTCTCTTTCTCTTCCCGTTTAAAATCGCACTACAGACGACTGAAAATGGGTCAACATGCGCCAGATCCGTCATCTTGAAAGCAACTTCCGGTTTTTCGGCTTGGTATAATAGCATGTTATAAGAAACTAATACCTGTAAAAATTTGCAGGAATTGGTCAAATCCTACGCCCTCTATAGGAGAAAACATTTTTAGGCCAAACTCGAGGTGCGCATGCGCGATCGCCGATGTTTCCGCCATCTTTAGCCGGAAGTAAAAAATTTCCAGTATACTTGTAGCAAGCTTCCGGTTCATTTACTGTGCCGATTCTTAGCATTTTACGTAAAAAATTGTAGCCTCCAGAAGCATTTGAACTTTTAAATGGAAACAAAATGGTCGCCACAGCCGCCATATTGGATCCGATTTTGACGAAAAACAACAGGCTTCCAGTACTTCCGGAAGTACGTGTTATGTGTAAATTTCGTGATGATCGGACGAGAATTGCGACCTGTATCCTGCGAACAACCAAAAAAAAACTTAGTGGAAGAGCAACATACTTGTCGGAATTCGAAGAATTCCGCCAAGTAAAAAACTTGCTGTCAAATCAACATACTTGGCGGAAGAATTCCGCCCAGTAAAAAACTTAGTGCTCTTCCACTAAGTTTTTTCTTGGCGAAAAAAAAACTTAGTGTCAGAGCAACATACTTGGCGAAATTTATTTCGCCAAGTAATGAACTAAAAGACACCTCTGCTTAGTTAGAAACACGTCGTAGACTGACACCAAAAGGTTCAAAAAGCCTTCTGAGTCTAGATAAATTGGGTACAAGACACGTCATTCAAATTTTGACGGGCCACTGCAACCTAGCCCGACACGGACACATTACTGGGCATATGGGGAGCCCTGTGTGTCCTGAGTGTGGTACTGACGTAGAATCTCCTAAATACCTGGTAGAGTCTTGCCCAGCTTTTTATAGGCTAAGGAGCAACCTACTGGANTCTGGGTCAACTAGGCATAACCAAAACAAAGTGAACTGAAAGCCAGCCACCTGCGCGCTTGCATAGAAACAACGGTATCCGAAAATATCGAATAATTCAAAAAGTAGACGTCGTAGCGCAAAATAGAATGTATCTTCTGAAAGCCCGTTTAAATCTCTATCTAAAGTGGTAGTTTGGCAAAAATCCAAAAATTTTTCGAGAAAATTGAAAATTTGCCGTTTTTTGAAATTCAAAGTCAAATAACTCGAAAACGGTAAGCCTGAGAAATACGCTCTCGCAGACTTTTTGAAAGGCCATACTTCAAGGAATCCACATGCAAAAATTCACGTCATTTGCTCTTCCCATAAAAACTGCGACACCAGAGCGATTGAAACCGTGTGAACATGCCCCACAGCCGCCATCTTGAAGGTGACTTCCGGTTCAATAATTTCTTATAAAAGCTTATTAAACTCAACAAACACGTGACCAGTTTGAAAGTGATTGGTTTGCAATTGCGCCCTCTACAGGAGAAAGCGTTTTTAGCCATATTTCGGGGTGCGCATGCGCTACGTCCAATATTTCCGCCACCTTTAATTGGAAGTCAATGATTTTATGCACAGTTGTAGCACATTCGTTTTAGTATATTCGTACCGATTTTCAGCCATATAGGTCGAAAAATGCGGCCTCTACGAGTATTTGACTGTGAAATCGGATACAAAATGGCCGCCACGTCCGCCATTTTGTATCCGATCATAACCAAAAACAATAGGCTTCTAGGACTTTCCGATCTACACGTTGTGTGCAAATTTCGTGAAAATCAGACTAAAATTGCGACCTGTAGAGTGCGAACAAAAAATATGAAAGCGCTCTGAGGAGCGAAACTTGGCGAAATTAACCAAAAAGATGACGATAAAGATGATGACGAAAATGACGAATATGACGACGATGGTGGCGAGGATGAACAAAAGAAGTAATAATAACAACACATGACGAACGTAGAAGTCCGAAATCGGTGAGAAAAAGGCTACAGTCTTGAGCGACACTTGGCGAAATTAACGGAAAAGACAACGACGGAGATGATGACGAAGATGATGACGATGATGACGAATATGATGATGGTGGTGGCGATGATGAACAACATCACAACATTCATATGACGAACTTAGATGTCATAAATCAATAAGAAATAGGCTACAGTCTACTTCAACAGAAGATAAACCAACATCAATGCAGCAAGAGCGCTCAACAAAGGAGCAGCGTCATCACAAAATCTCAAATAACTCGAAAAGTAGACGTCGTAGAGAAAAATGAAAAGCATCTTCTGAAAGCCTGTTCACAGTTCTATCTAAACTGATGGTATCGTTTAATTCCGTAAATTTTTCGAAAAAAATAAAATTTTGAGTTTTTTTAAGAATTTCAAAGTCAAATAACTCGAAAACGGTAAGTATGAGAAAAAAATGTTTGATACCATTTGAAAGATGATACTTTAAAGAATCTACATGCAAAAAATAACGCCTTTTTTCTGTTCCCGTTTAAAATCGCACTCCAGACGACTGAAAATGGGTCAACATGCGCCATATCCGCCATCTTGAATGCAACTTCCGGATTTTTGGCTTTGTATAATAGCATGTTACAAGAAGCTTATACCTGTAAAAATTCGAAGGAATTGGTCTTATAATGCGCCCTCTAGAGGAGAAAACGTTTTTAGGCCAAAATCGAGGTGCGCATGCGCGATCGCCGATATCTCCGCCATCTTTTGCCGGAAGTAAAAAATTTCCAGTATACTTGTAGCAAGCTTCCGGTTCATTTACTGTGCCGATTCTTAGCCTGTTACGTAAAAAATTGTAGCCTCCAGAAGCATTTGAACTTTTAAATGGAAACAAAATGGTCGCCACAGCCGCCATATTGGATCCGATTTTGACGAAAAACAACAGGCTTCCAGTACTTCCGGAAGTACGTGTTA
>NMRA01001133.1:0-27701 GCA_002633005.1 Phoronis australis | reverse complement strand
TACACAGACACTCCACTGGCACATTGTCTTACGGTAACTTAGTACTGCGATTCACATTTCTCCAGGGCCACTGACTTGCACATTGTGCCATGCAGCACTGCTGGTGTGTGGAAGTGCTGTGGGAAGAGAACGGAGTAACAAAGCTTGTCTATGATACAGCTTGAAGTGGCTTTAAAATGTCACTGAACCTGGAACAAATATTGTAATATGAATAATTAAGTACTCCGGATTGGATCAAAAATGTTATCTCTGTTTTTCAAAAATATATGGTGATTGGTCTACAGTTTCACATAAAATTAAATAATTACTATTTTCAGAAACCAAGGGTGTATATAATGAGTATTGCATAAAACTGTGTCTTTATTTTTTATCCCTATCCATAACAATTCTTTAAACGCATCACTTATCTGTAAAATATACAATTTTTTGAGACAACTTCAAACCTTTGTTACCCATTTTCAAGCCTTCTTAATTTTGATACTTTCAGCAATTTTAAACTCAGATTACAGGTTCATGGGTCTGTCAAGCATACTTCTAGCCTAAGGTGGAGGGAACCGTTTTTTTCTAATAGAAGATATGAAGACTTGGGTCATTTAAAAATGATGGATAATCTTTCTGTTGTTTGAGAGTAATTACAAATCGTAAGGCACCATCAAAAATGCATTTTTCACAAAAATGGCAGTCATTTGAATTTATAGCGACTTGCAACATTTCAAGGTATGAGTTAAGACTATTAAGTCATTGTGAATTCGGAAAATGTAATATATTTTCGTGGCTTTACAATTGATACATGTAGCAAAACAGTTTCATGAAATCAACTTGAAGGGACTTCGTGAAGGTTAAGGATTACCTCACCATGCTCTTTTCCCCAAACATGTAATACCTGTTATTTCCACACATTCAGTTGTACCTAATATTTCAAACCCCCCCCATGACAATCCCCCTTCGGGACCTGAATAAGTAATTTAACAAAATGAAAGCGCTCCGAGGAGCGAACCTTGGCGAAATTAACCAAAAATTTGACGATAAAGATGATGATGAAGATGACGAATATGACGACGATGGTGGCGGGAATGAACAAAAGAAGTAATAATAAAATACACATGACGAACGTAGAAGTCCGAAATCAGTAAAAAAAAGGCTAGTCTTGAGCGACACTTGGCGAAATTAACGGAAAAGACAACGACGGAGATGATGACGAAGATGATGACGATGATGACGAATATGATGATGGTGGTGGCGATGATGAACAACATCTCAACATTCATATGATGAACTTAGATGTCATAAATCAATAAGAAATGGGATACAGCCTAGTTCATAGAAGGTAAACCAAGATCAATGCAGCCAGAGCGCTCAACAAAGGAACAGCGTTATCAGAAAATCTCAAATAACTCGAAAAGTAGACGTCCTAGCGAAAAATGGAAAACATCTTCTGAAAGCCCGTTTAAAATTCTATCTAAACTGATGGTATAGCCGAATTCCGTAAATTTTTCGAAAAAATGAAATTTTGCGTTTTTTTTAAGAAATTCAAAGTCAAATAACTCAAAAACGGTAAGTCTGAAAAAAAATTGTTTCACGCATTTTGAAAGATAATACTTTAAGGAATCTACAAGCAAAAACTCACGTCTTTTTCTCTTCCCGTTTAAAATGCCACTCCAGACGACTGAAAATGGGTCAACATGCGCTATATCCGCCATCTTGAATGCAACTTCCGGTTTTTTGGATTTGTGTAATAGCATGTTACAAGAAACTAATACCTATAAAAACTCGAAGGAATTGGTCCTATAATACGCCCTCTAGAGGAGAAAACGTTTTTAGGCCAAAATCGAGGTGCGCGTGCGCGATCGCCGATATATCCGCCATCTTTGGCCGGAAGTAAACAATTTCCGGTATACTTGTAGCAATCTTCCGGTCAATTAACTGTGCCGATTCTTAGCTTTTTACGTAAAAAATTGTAGCCTCCAGAAGCATTTGAACCTTTAAACGGAAACAAAATGGTCGCCACTGCACAAAATGGCCGCCACAGCCGCCATCTTGGATCCGATTTTGATGAAAAACAATAGGCTTCCAGTACTTCCAGAAGTACGTGTTATGTGTAAGTTTCGTGATGATCGGACGAAAATTGCGACCTGTATCGTGCGAACAAACTAAAAAAAAAACAAACTTAGTGTCAGAGCAATATACTTGGCGAAATTTATTTCGCCAAGTAATAACTTTAAAAATAGCTGTTCCTTTTCAAAGGCTTTGTTCGTTGTCTCCAATATTGAAAGTAGGCTTTGACAACAGATCTGCACTGGATAGGAAGATCTTGTTGCTTAGCTGCAGTCGAATGCTAAAAAACAATTTTTGTCCATTCAGGGACGGTGCAGAAGCGATGCATAACTCCTCTTCACGGTACAAGCCTTCAAACCTAAAAACCAAAGGTTACGTGAAAACTGACGTGATAGATTTCCATTTCAACGTGTAATAGATTTCCAGAAGACATATGATAGGGAGTAAACAAATAGTCTAATGCAATAGATATTTATCACTCACGTACCCTTTGCCATTGGGATTGGATTGTAATCTTAACTCATTAACCTGTATCGAGTTGACAGCATAAACATTGAGCATTGATTGATGTAACTGTCACTGATAAACTTTTAGAAATCATTCCAAACAATAATAATGCTTTGATGTACGAAAAGATCCCGATTGCTACGTCAAGTATCGTATCACATATCACAACATACAGAACACATCACGAATTTTTGGCCGACCGGTCGGAAATTGGTCGACGACCGGCCGTCGACCGGTCGTCTAGCCGACNACAAAGGTTATTAGTTTCTACACATAAACATGAAGATGAAATGTCAAGTATGTTCTGCCTTACAAAAGTAGTTTTGTATTGCCTTTTCTTTTACAATTTGCTAATATTTCTATTCTGTTACAGGCAAGAAAAAACAACTGAAACCAACCGCCTGACCATCTATTTCACTGTTGGACAAAGTGAAAAGCAATCCTTCAGCAATAACCTGAGAGAATTGAACGTAATTCAGTAATTCAGCACCTGATATGCCTGATTATGGACTCCCTCACAATGTTTCTTTCTGTGCTTTTTCAGTTTGCCATTTGTTTTTAAATACACTGATAATTGTTTATTCTTGAATCTTGTGCATAGTAGCTGCTAGCTACAATTGAAAACATACAATGAGACAATCGATGCAGTCACTGAATGTCATTTCCCCATAATCTGTACCAAATTGAAAAGTTTTTACCAATAGTATAAAACCTTTCTTCTGAAAGGAAAATTTAATGTTACTCAGCTTTTGGCTTTCATTTCACTGGGTTCTAGTTTCAATGGCCTATAGAAGCGCTTGTAAAAAAGGTCCAGTTTTCTCACTAGTTTCAATGGCCTATAGAAGCGCTTGTGAAAAAGGTCCACTTTCAACACGTGGCTTTCTTTCATGTAACCTCATTCAGCCTCAATAACATCCACAATTAGACCCTTGAAAGTGAACACAGCAGCATATCACTTGAATCGTTTTGAGCCCAAAATCAGACTCTGAACTAGACCAGAGTGTGACTAGGTCTTCTTTAGCTTCAGTCCCTCATGTTTCTTCCAGGAAAGGAAATAAGCTATTGTCCACACATGACTCATTGCCTAAGAAAGGGCGTCCTCACCAACAAGGCTTATTTGTGTAGCAGTCAGATATAGTTCGTCTGGATACATAGACACTCCACTGGCACATTGTCTTATGGTAACTTAGTACTGCGATTCACATTTCTCCAGGGCCACTGACTTGCACATTGTGCCATGCAGCACTGCTGGTGTGTGGAAGTGCTGTGGGAAGAGAACGGAGTAACAAAGCTTGTCTATGATACAGCTTGAAGTGGCCTTAAAATGTCACTGAATGTGGAACAAATATTGAAATATGAATAATTAAGTACTCCAGATTGGATCGAAAATGTTATCCCTGTTTTTCAAAAATATATGGTGATTGGTCTACAGTTTCACATAAAAGTAAATAATTACTATTTTCAGAAACCAAGGGTGTATATAATGAGTATTGCATAAAACTGTGTCTTTATTTTTATCCCTAGCCATAGCAATTCTTTAAACGCATAACTTGTCTGTAAAATATACAAGTTTTTTGAGACAACTTCAAACATTTGTTACCCATTTTCAAGCCTTTTTAATTTTNACCCATTTTCAAGCCTTTTTAATTTTGATACTTTCAGCAATTTTAAACTCAGATTACAGGTTCATGGGTCTGTCAAACATACTTCTAGCCTAAGGTTGAGGGAACCGTTTTTCTTCTAATAGAAGATATGAAGACTTGGGTCATTTAAAAATGATGGATAATCTTTTTGTTGTTTAAGAGTAATTACAAATCGTATAAGGCACCATCAAAAATGCAATTTTCACAAAAATGGCAGTCATTTGAATTTATAATTACTTGCAACATTTCAAGGCATGAGTTAAGACTATTCAGTAACTGGGAATTCGGAAAATGTAATATATTTTCGTGGTTTTACAATTGATTCAAGTAGCAAAACAGTTTCATGAAATCAACTTGAAGGGACTTCGTGAAGGTTAAGAATTACCTCACCATGCTCTTTTCCTCAAACATGTATTACCTGTTATTTCCACGCATTCAGTTGTACCAAATATTACAACCCCCATGCCAATCCCCCCTCAGGACCTGAATAAGTAATTTAAACAAAATGACTTTAAAAATAGCTGTTCCTTTTCAAAGGCTTTGTTCGTTGTCTCCAATATTGAAAGTAGGCTTTGATAACAGATCTGCACTGGATGGGAAGATCTTGTTGGTTAGCTGCAGTCAAATGCTAAAAACCAATTTTTGTCCATTCAGGAACGGTGCAGAAGCGATGCATATCTCCTCTGCAAGGTACAAGCCTTCAAACCTAAAAACCGTGAAAACTGACGTGATAGATTTCCATTTCAACGTGTAATAGATTTCCAGAAGACATATGATAGGGAGTAAACAAAGTCAAATGCTAAAAACCAATTTTTGTCCATTCAGGGACGGTGCAGAAGCGATGCATATCTCCTCTGCAAGGTACAAACCTTCAAACCTAAAAACCAAAGGTTACGGGAAAACTGACGTGGTAGATTTCCATTTCAATGTGTAATAGATTTCCAGAAGACATATGATAGGGAGTAAACAAATAGTCTAACGCAATGGATATTTATCACCCACGTACCCTTTGCCATTGGGATTGGATTGTAATCTTAACTCATTAACCTGTATCGAGTTGACAGCATAAACATTCAGCATTGATTGATGAAACTGTCACTGATAAACTTTTAGAAATCATTCCAAACAATAGTAATGCTTTGATGTACGAAAAGATCGCGATTGCTACGTCAAGTATCGTATCACATATCACAACTTACAAAGATTAACCAGACTCTGGCTGGCGACTGACTGCCGCGAAGTCGACATAGGCGAGTGCCTCAGTTAACAGGCATCGGTAGAATAATCATGGAATAATCGTTAAAATAATCACAAACCTTACCTTTGTATGAGGTCGTGCTTACTTCCTCTCACAGAAGCACCCTTTTTACGCAATCTCAGATTCAGTTGGCAGGGCTGCAAGCCATTTCACCATGTATTTAAAGGGCTCGCGAAATCGAGGCTGTTAATCTATCACCACTAGTACACGCACGCCCTCTAGTTATTGTAGATTTTCCGAATAGCCCCATTCCACAAGTTAAGCTATTCGGTCGGTCAGCCAGTATTAATTTTAGATTCTGCCAGTATTAAAGGAGTGTAGGCCTATAAAAACATCGTCTCCTTGGAAATTCCCAGCAGTTATTTTACAGAAATTATCCAATTACTTACATAGAGACAAAATCAGTAACTGCGTTACACTAGTGAACCCCGACAGGCTTAAAGCCTGTAAATTTAAATTTAAGTAAGGAGTTGACTGGTTGAGGTGAGCGTCACATGCAGGATGCTCAATTGTTGCAGGAGGGGATTAAAGATAAGGACACGTTTTACTGTGTTTGTGGAAGACCATACAGTCGTCGCAATGTGGCACAGTGTAATGACTGCAAATACTGGTTTGATAATGACTGCGTTAACCTGGATGACGACCAACTAGCTTATTTGGAGAGCATAAATTATTGTTGTCCTTTGTGTGCTTTAGTATCCCACTGAGAATAGACAGTCTGTTGTTTCAGTCGGGTGCACAAACGGAGGTTGTCAAGGCTGGCATGAGGGAACTACCGTCACAGGAAGAGCCGATGTCAATTTTTATGAGAGGTAAGCCGATTCTGGGTGGGATCAACGAGCAGGTGAGGATCCGACCGGTCCTCATTATGGAACTATACAAAGAGGCTACCCGCAGAAGCCTGACTGACTACATCATGAAATTACAACGTGCCTCCTTGACTTTGGTAGGACAGAGGTGGAATTACTGGATGTTGGGATGGTGAGACAATGAATGGTGGATGCTGGACTAGAAGCCCTTCAAGTAGTCTCGAGAGTCCAGGAAAAAGGATACACCCAGATCATATCCGAGAAAAGGGGACGTCAGGGAGCTTGACTCCTCGTCGGAATATTAGGTAATAGATGAGGCGTCCGACTCTACTGAAGAGCCGGCACCAATGGAGAAACCAGAAATAAAGTTTGATGCACAGGCAGTGCTCAGTTCAACATGCCACAGCTTCGACAGGAGAAGAGACTCCCAAGCCCCTGAGATTCACCCTGACACCGTGTGGGGTTTCCTGCCTGACCGGAGGCGACACCAGCCCCGTCATCAGGAGACTAGAGTAGCAAGGCCACAACAACCGCGCCTGCCGGAGTCTTAGGGAGGTCCGAAATGGTTACAGCTGTGCCCTGTTGGCAAGGGTCGCTTCAACCAGCTGCGAGAGCACGTATGTCAGGAGCATTTACCGTCTCTTTTTCACATCACAGGTGCCACCTCCTTGGATAGTGCTGGGCTCGTGTAGAAAGTCTGGTCCGTATGAGAAGAGATCACCCGAGTGGTGTGGAGGGCAGCGATGTCCTGAAGTTGATAGCCCACAGCTCTTGGGGACCAGAATAGCTGGTGATTAAAAGAACGACCGCCAACCATGTAAAAGATTTCAAGCTGACGTGTGATGTTCTAGAGGCTAATAATTATAAGAAGAGGTCACACGTTTGAAGTGTGGCACTCCTCTTGAATTGGAGGCTGCTAGTGGTGTTTTTATCGCCGCTGTGGATTCCTGTAGGAAGTTTTGGACACTTATAGCGTCATTGCCCATTAGGTGCTTCCTCCTCGCTGTTTTATGTAGCCCTTGACAACAGGACTTTGCTCCTCACTTTATTTTATTAGTTTTTTCACTTTAAAAGTATTTAGTTTTCGTACATTTACTTACTTTTTTCAGACTGGAGCCGTATTAAATTTGGATTAGTAATGAACTTTTGAAAGTTAATTAGATNAATAAGAAGGCTGGGAATCGACAGCTTGTAGTCTACTACAAAGGAAATCAATGGGTCGGTCCGAAAAAATGAAAAAAGGGGGAAGGTAAAGCGTTCAAGTCCATATAGGCACATTTAACGAGTAAAATGCCATTTGTAAATGCGGATCAATAATATTCCTGTCGTGCTTTCTTTAGACCCAAGAGCCACAGCATACGGAAATGCGACATCACAATACATCTATGTACTACAAGCGAAGCACGTAATCAGTAACTTCCTCCACTTCCTCCACGATATTATTGGGTCAATTGAACTCGTCCCAGATCAAGGGACACACCTTCACTGGGTAACGGTCACAGGATAATACTTAAGCAGGACTTTTTTGATCGAGCAGACTAGTTCAATTGAGTTTAACGCTCAAACATTTCATTGACAAAAAGTTATTGCAGATAGCTGAGCACGAAAAGGTAAGGCGTGTGTCATGAGCATTAGGTGAGCTTAATATACAACCTCGATTACAGTTTGGGGTTGGTGAAGTGTGTGCGTCAAACTTTTTAATTCAGAAATGCGCAATGTCATTCACGAACGGTCGTAGGTCTACCCCTAGTACAAGACAGAAAGGTGTTCATATTATGCTAACTTCGGAGAATCATATCTCAGAAATGTCTAATCGAATTCATACGAAATTTTCACGGCAGATGAATTTTATACACAGTTCTCCAAAGTGCTGCTAGGAACTGTTTTTCAAATGTTCTACTGATACATAAGGCTATAAACAATAAAACTGTTAGATTTTTATGAAAACGTTTAAATTAAATTTCAAGTTAACATTTAAAAAGCAACCTCAAATGAAAAAGATACGGAAATTCAGACACTGTGATTGCGCTTTTGAGATTTCATGTTGAACCTTTATCCTGAAATATTGATATGTTATTGATACTGCTGTTTTGCTATAAATTTACTTTTCTTTTTGCCGAATTTTGCAAAAAATACAAGGTCACTCGTGACCCAACTAATGGCATATTGGCAAAAACATAAGATAAAATTTGACTGGCTTTCTACTTTTCGGAAAATAATTTACTTAGTTAAAATCTAGTTTTGTAGATATTTGGCGAGACACAGGGTCCCACATCAACTCAACCAATGCATGTAAAGTGATTCACGGGACAAGCTACCAAACGACTGCATCTTCGTATTCTAAGAAATACAGCCCATCATATGCAGCGTTCACACTCGATCATCCCGGGGGTGCACTTATCCTTTAGAGTAGGGGGTGTAGCTTGGCTCTCAAATCTGGGACGTTATACCTGGAAAGAAAATGAAAATATCCGATTCATGTCAATGCTAGTAGTATATTCTTGTATATGGTATTTTAAATATTTGTTTTAATTTAATATTTATTTATTTTATAACTTAAGTATTTATTTGTCGATATACTAGCCTGTAGCTAATATTTTCTCTTCCTTTACTTAAACCGATTATTAATACGTGTAAATTGATTTGACTTGACCCAAAACTGTTGTGCCCTATTGCAAAAATGCGACCTCTGTTTGTAGCAAAAGCTAGACTCCATGCACCCCATTCCTATACCTATTAAAAGAAAGTTTAAAACATGACCCATATTTATACCTGATCTGCAAAAAAGGCTAAGGATCAACCATGGTTGATAGTCGGATCGCAGTATTTGACGTCTTTCAAAATTACGTCAACTTGTATCAAGCAAATGTAGCAATTTCTCATACCAGAGCTTAATCTAAAATGGCACCCCATATTTGTACCAAAGAGCTGAAAAGGCGACCCAAATCTATACAAAAAATTAAATATGACTTCCATCTCAGCGGCACGTTCACACGTTAAACTGACCAACAACCCCCCCCCCCTGGATACGCAAGCACTCAGGAGTTCAAAAATTCGAAGAAATTGCGAATACAAAGAGACTCTTGTAGGAGATCGAACAACAACAAAAGGTGTTCAGAAATTCGAAGAAGTTGCGAATACAACATTGTTGTAGGCGATCGATCAACTACAATCATTTCTATTATTAGACAAAAGAAACATTGTTTAGTACATTGTCAAGCGAAAATATTTATATTTTTATGGCTAGACATGTCCACAAGATAAATCGATCTTTCCACCGGTTAAGTTGGGGAAAATGATTATAGTTCGACTTTGCCAAGATAAGAGTTTTAGCCACCAAAGTGGCCAGTTGCGGCCGCCTATAAACACGTAGTTTGTTTGCGCTGCCTCTTCGTGCTGCCATAAGACAAGTCCCACCCTGTATTTTATCAGGTCCCGCCCGGCATCGGGTGCACAAACTAAAAACTAGATCCTCATACTTCTACCTTGGGAACCAGTGAAACCCATAGACTTTGCATCGAGCACTTTGACAGCGACAGTGGCTGTTTACTAATAGCTTGTGAAAAACCCATGATGCCTGGAGCATGTCGGAGTTGAAAAATGGTAAAAAAGACACAGGTTGCCTCTAAACAATATTCTCTATATACGTGACGTTTCTACAATGACGAGAATTTTGAATTGTTAGCGGGTACAAGTTCAACATCTTCCCTCATGTTACTGCTACGGTATTTGCAGATTCTGTCCATACGTATTTAAATGAAGCTGCACTGGTCGATCTCAATAAGATATCGTAGGGGTTGTCAGCACATTTTTCGAAATGGGCGAAGTGTCCTCACAATTTCTCAAATAGGGCTGTCTACTAACAGTTTTTGAAAACTCTTTGATGCCTGGAGCATGTCGGAGTTCAAAGGGTAAAAAACATAGGCTACCGCTAAACAATAGTCTCTATACACTACGTGACGTTTTTACAATGGCAAGAACTTTGCAGTGGCGGATTGAAGGGGGGAGCAAGGGGCCCGTGGCTCCCAAAAATTCTCCCAGATTCCATTTGATAGGAAGGGGGTGAGAATGTCTGACTTGCAAAATCCTAACTAATAATTAACATCGTCGTGTGTGCTACTGCTACCGTATTTTTCCACGCGTCTTTAAATCAAGCTGCAGTGGTGAATTTAAGATGTTCTAAGGGAGGCCAGCAATTTTTTGAAGGCAAACTGTCTGCATAAGTCTCAAATATGGCATACCAACGACTTTTTGAATTGTGTCCGTAAAGGAGGACGGACCCCTTGTGCCTATTTGGAAAGTAGTCGGGTGCGTGAGATTATGAGTGAAAACTAAACTTGAATACGAACGCTTGCAAATAACTGGTGAGAAACATATCGGTGACCTCCAAAGAATACGCCAGAAACCCGAGAGGTCTTTACATTGGTGTGCTTAAGGGGTAATTAACTCACTACTTTTCATGTTCTTTAGTTATTTACACGTGTAGGGCCACGTGCTAACACGAGAAAGTTCTCCAATATGCGCAATTAGGCACATGATTTGTATATCAAAACACTAGAGTAAAAAACATAGAGTATTGTTTTAAATAAGCATGTCAGTGAAATTCGACTTATTTTTGTTACAAAATCGTATTTGTTGAAATTTATCCAACACAATATTAGACCAAGTTATAAATCATAAAGTATAACGGATAAACAAAAAGTTTATTCNGAGAAACATATCGGTGACCTCTAAAGAATACGCCAGAAACCCGAGAGGTCTTTACATTGGTGTGCTTAAGGGGTAATTAACTCACTCCTTTTCATGTTCTTTAGTTATTTACACGTGTAGGGCCACGTGCTAATACGAGAAAGTTCTCCAACATGCGCAATTAGGCACATGATTTGTATATCAAAACACTAGAGTAAAAAACATAGAGTATTGTTTTAAATAAGCATGTCAGTGAAATTCGACTTATTTTTGTTACAAAATCGTACTTGTTGAAATTTATCCAACACAATATTAGACCAAGTTATAAATCATAAAGTATAACGGATAAACAAAAAGTTTATTCTCTGCAATAGCTCTGGCTAGATTAAGAAATATACGATCGATTAAATATTCGGTGTTCCCAAAAAAATTGTTGAAATTTGACTTAGAAATGTAACCCCGGAATGCCAACTCCCGCACGTGACCTATACATGTATGTTATATGCTTGCGACTAGACAATAGCCGCGAGAGACTGCGAATTTCCGGCTGTACATGGATGCTCTACTGAGTTTCGATATAGTGCTGCAGTTATCAATTCAAACCTAATGTCATTGCTTTATTTTCATTTTGCCATTTTCATCATCAAGCGAGCCTCTAGATTTACGATTCCAGACAGCAAGCGATTTCTCGGCAAAATTAGTCAACAAACGAGACAATATCACTGGTCCTTCTTTATACGTACCGACCTGTGGCCCTGGGTAGATGGCGGATTAGTCTGACATCTGATATCTTTTCATCTCCAGTCCTAGAACCACTTTCAACAGCTTATCAAACTACATGGTAGGAGTTTTCAGCAAGACATTTTGGGTGTTAAAATCATGTTACTGTATTTTAAGGAAAGAAGTGACTTTTGGTTTCTGAGTGTTTTGCACTCCTTAGAGATAAGTTTAGGCCCTAGTAAGAGATTTTTTGGCGTAACTTACCAAAAATTACTTTTAATTGCGATTTGGCATCTTCCCAGATGCCCAACTTTTACCAGAAAGTCCTTCTTTTCAATCCAGTTGTCCCGTATTTTTTTCATTCTCGAGTGTTGACCGTGACGACTATGCCAGATGTCTTCAAAATTGTCTCTTCGTTGTGAATATTGTTATTTTCCAGAATCCATCTTATTTAGTAATATAAAAATCGTAAAATAATTTGTCATTGTCTCTTGTTTACCGCGTTAGCAAACGCTACATGTACATGTAGGATCCTTAATTTCACTTTCTGAAGAAATGACTACATGACTTGTGTATTTATAAACTTCTATCGGTAAGGTACAACACTGTAACTAAAGTAATGATCTATCCATATTATGTTTCAATGCTTCACAGTAGACGTCGACCGATTTTTTATCTATCAGAAAATGCTGATCAACAATTTTCGCATAGATAGTTGGAGTAATTATCTCGACAAATTTTCGTAAAAATCATTTCATCTTGAATTTTACTGAGTGCCTGACTAAATTCTTCACAGCAACTAATATTCACGGTCTTTATATGACAGAATGTTTTGGATGATTGAAATTATCCCTGCTGGTTTTAATAGTCATGTATACAATCTTCCTTTTTGATTTTACTATTCCAGGGTAACATAAAAGAAAATATAATACACTCCGTTATTTTTCGTATTTTGAAAATACTCTTGGCGCTGAAAATTATAAAAAATTGAACCTAGTACAGATTATTACCTACATGTATGAATTAAATTGTTTATCTTTTACCTCTGGTATAATCATACATCATCAAAAACTGATAAAGGACTTTCTAATGATATAACTCTTATGCAATTCGGTTGTAAAGCGTCGGAATTGCGAAATGTTTTACTGACGGTAAATTCCACATCAAAAACTAACACCGGAACCTGAGCAGGGTGAGATCAAAGTTGGCATTCCAGGGCTAGAGTTCCGTGACAGCAAGTAGCATAAAATTTAAACAGATGCATCACAACTTTATTGGTTAAGGCTGTGTGAGATTTCTAAGAAGGGGACCATCAACGTTTTCTTAGAAATAAATACATTCTAATTCTATTTTGAGTTTTGGTCAAACTACATGTAAATAATGAATGTGTATGAAATGTTAGCCGTATATGCTACTGAGACTCCAGGGGTTATTAGATAACGTCATAGACGGTGTACCATCCGCTAAATTGCTTGAGGAGTTTGTTCGTGAGAACTTCAAAAATAGCTGTTAAGCAATTCCCGAATAAAGTGCCATCTCTCGACGACTGGTACAGAACAATTCACTTTTCCGTGTGAGAAAATTTCCAGAAAAATCACGAAATTCACGATTTTTTGAAATACGCACGATGGAAAAATGAATTCGCTTGAGGTCAAAGGTCATATATTTCCCATATAAGGGAAAAGTTCACCTTTATGTCTTGCCATACCAAATAAGAAGACGTCCTTTGCCTTGTGGGAAAAATAGACGAGGTGGCGAGCAGTTGACAGATCGCTTTTTTGAAAGTTGAAAGTAAAAGGAAATGCTTTGATATCAACAGAAATTAAACATCTTTACGAGCAAACCATAAAAATACCTAGTGAGCAGGTGTCAGAGAACCAATAATGCAGTTTATTCTGTTTATCGCGTTCCAAGCCTCTCTAAAACACCAATTTAACATCAAAAACATCGCGGTGTTAAATTACCACACCTGCAAACACCATCTGATGATATGTTAATTAGCTGATTTCGAGATACGAGTATTTAACGGTCAATACATACTACCTAAAATCGGACAACTAATTACAGCGCAAGTCATTCTCCATTGTAAATTTTAGTGCGAAAAGTCAGATATTGCTGCTCGTTTTCTCGTGGTTGATGGCATAATAAGGAATGACGAGGTGTTGGGTTTGTGATGGTTGTGACATCTTAGTATTTGAATACGCTGTCGCTGTTTTCACTTTCCCGCGGCACATGTTTGTACGCGTGTTGGTAGACATGACCCACTGGCGTTGGTTAGGTTCACAAGTCACACTCATGTCCTTGGAGCTGAGAAATTTTCAATTGCAGTTGCCCTTCATCTATTTTTTCGTGTTTTGGACATTGATTTTACGAATGTGATGTGCAGTGCTATAAAGGAAGGTTTTATGGTGTTGAGAATATAGTCATTTGTCAAAATAAGATAAATGGTGGTTTTGAGCACTGCATGAAAGCCAAATTGTTTCTTTCTGTTATTACAGGACACTTGGTTAGTTTTCAAAGATCATGGCCTCCAATAATGAAGATCATCTATCCACACAAGGTATAATAGCGCTATAGACCGTCAAGCATTCATGAAACTGGATCCTATTGTTTCTACGGTGAAAACCGTTAAAGAATCCCGAGCACATTAAATCGACCATTGTTTAAAACCCACTATACGAAACGGAAGGGCCGAGTACGTGCTCATTCCCTAAATAGCTGGCGTCACTGACTGCCGAAACTTTGGTTTATAACCCCCAGCTTAGGGTAAAATGATAAGAAAAAGTCACAACGTTAACTATGGAAGAAAGACAAATCGAGACAAAGAAGAAAACATTTGTCATTTATCAGTGCCACATTTACCTGGAAGAGCCATTTCTGTTAGGGGTTTTTAGTTTGAAAAATTCACCACGAATCGTTTACATATGCTTGAAAACGGGCACTGTACTATCATTTGTGAATTTTGAAATGCACAAATATTTTTGAACAAATTTGTTTAATCAAAGAGACAGCCTTTAGAAAATTCAAAGGTCGGATTCTCCATGGAGCGCTCTCTGTCAAAAATGATGATATCCACCGTTTCTCTTTTTGCACATAATAAAGTTATCATTTTATATTTATTTTTCCTTTTACTTAAGTAGTTGCAGAAGAGGGCCCTGATGATATCAACGAATGTTTCTCATTTCTTGTTTTCGAATTTATATCTTGCTTCGATATTTATGGGCAATTTTGAAAAACATTGGTTTTGGTTTTGGTTCTTGTTGTGATGAGGAAGCCTTTTTTGTATTGATACAGCAAGTTTCCCTCCCTAATAACACAGCATGATACTACTGACCCAGTGGTGGTCATTGATTGACTGGAAGGGAAAATTCACTGCCTTTAATGTATTCCAGATTGAAGTTTACGCTTTCGAATTGGCTGACTTAAATAGTAATACGTGGGACTTTAAAAAGCTCCTCCGGAAGGACTCTTAGATAACACAACCTTGTTGGGTCTCACTCTCTTTTTGATTTTAAGTGATATGCAACCTTTTGTAGTAAAGACTTGACCAGCGATGGGGATGATTGCTGATTTGTGACATAAACCAGATATACCACGAATGCAACTAGATCACGCTCATCGATACAATTCGTCATTTTCCGTAAAAGTTTAAAATGTGCATTTATTAAGTAGAGTAGTAATGTATACGATAACGTTACACAGAAATGTACGAACTTCATATCGATTGAGCATGGTCATACCAAGGAGAGTACTACTCTCCTTGATCAGACCACGCACAATTTGTTATTTTCAATACGACATTACACACTGTAGTATGCATTAATAAATATAGATTATTACATGGCGAAGTCGTTATCCCACGTTATCTAGAGCCCTCGTGGATTTTGGAGAATTATCGCCCTCGGGGCTAACGCCCCTCGGGTGATAATTCTCCAAAATCCACGAGGGCTCTAGATAAGGGGGATAACGGCTGAGAACATGTAATAATCTATTTATACCACATATTAAACGAGAAACATTGCAATGAATCGATTTACCTTTTCTGACTCTCCACGGCTTTGTAACTACTTTCTATGTCATAGGCCCGGGGTCGGAGGTCGTGACCTTTTAAGAAAAGCCCGGCTATTTTTATCAAATAATGCTTTTACTCAACACCAATTGAAAACTTAAATATTATAGAAATAAATTGAATTTATAAATTAAGGCTTACCAACTACTATAGCTTAAAACACGTTTTTTCACGCTAAGCTTCGACCGGGAAATTATCGTCTGCTAAAGTAGGTTACCACTGGTAACTGAATATAATTCTCAAGTAAAAGATCCTGACGACACGATACCCGCATTCAAAGTAGAGATCGGTGATTTGCAAGTAAGAGGACATGAGAGAAAAAATTCATCGAATTAAGATATCATTTTTATGGAAATTATGTGTCTTATTTTTCGTAGCGTATAAGTACAGTACAATGCGGTTTGTTGAACGTGCGATTATTGCGCGTGCTCATTTAAGTATTCTATTTTCACTCTTGATGACGCCAGTCGCTGCGTGGTGTAGTGGTAAAGTCGGCGACCAGCAATATTTCCCGCCAAATCGTTATCTCACTAGTGAGATAACTTTATGGGTTATTACACGGTTGTATCTGCCGTTTGACGCTAATATTGTGGTATAAAACTTATTAGTATTAACGTACACGATAACGGCACGCGGAAATGGAGGAACTTTGCATCGAGCAACCTTGGTCAGACCTTAAATATTTTTAAATTTCATGTTTCTTTAGAACATCTGCATAGCGGCCGTACAAGCCATCGACGTATTTTGCGGCATCTAATGGCCATTATTAGGATACAACTAAACACCCCCAGAAGCAAACCGTTTACATTGCATTCGTGGGCGCAGCTCAAAGCACTGCGTTGCTCTTGTATATATTCGCATCATTCATCTATTACGCTTAATGTTAATCTTGGTAACTCTCAACCAGCACCGTGTTTCAGGAAATTAAATAACAGCTTACTTCTTGAAAAAGACTACATGAATGAGATGGGAGAAATTATTGCTAATCAGTACATGACGGAGAACAAAGAGGATGAAAAGATGTCTTGGGATTTTTTAAAAACGAAAACTTGACACAAGTCAATACAAATTTAAAAACGCGTATGTTCTAGAAATAGACAATAGAAACAGTTATTAAAATACCGAATAGTTAAATACACATGTCGAAACAAATGCAAATTAAACCTAGAAATTTTGCAAACCCAAGTAATAAAAGGTATGATTGTTAGAAGTAAAAATCAGTGGGTGGAAGAAGGTAAAACAAATTCTGAATATTCTTTGAATCTTGAAAAAGCCACGGTTAAAACATAACGGAACTGGGATCAAATGGCGGATTGACCCAAGAACAAAACGAGAGCGCTCGCAGGAGCAACACTTGGCGAAGTTAACCCAAAAGGCGACGACGATGACGATTTTGATGGTGATAGTGAGGATTATGAGCAACACGATAACATTCATATGACTACTGAAGATGTCAGAAATCAGTAAGAAATAGGCTACTGTCTTGTTCAGTGAACCAATCACTGTGCAGCAAATCGCTCAACAAAGGAACAGCGTTATCAGAAAATCTCGAATAATTAGAAAAGTTAAGACGTCCTAGCGAAAAATGAAAAATATCTCATGAAAGCCCGTTTAAAACTTTATCGAACTGTACAGATTTTTGATCGGTTAATATACATGGCAAGAAAATCCCGGCACACAAAACTATTTGCAAAAAAACGCCAAATTTGACAATTTTCCACCCGGAATAACCACTTCCCTGCAAGTGCTAGAAAGAGTCTGACTACAGATTCAGAATGCTCGTCCTCACTAGATTCTAACTATGTGGTCATAGTTAAATTCTTACCAGCTACATGTACTTTTTGGCAAATCTGATCTGTCTAACAGCCACCTGAAATCGCACAGGGGTTTCTAGGACAGCAGACGACAGGACGAGGTTGATCGCAAATGACAGCCACCAGTTTGCATCAAAAGTAGGTAAAATTTGGCTTTTCTCATTCAAAAAACAAGTAAATAAGTTTCCTGGCAATTTTTGCCAACAATTTTCTCAAAACACCCGCCAAACCTGACACACGCCCTTAACATAAATTCTAGGGACTAGAAAATGCTCCTGACTGTTCAGTGCTACCTACAGTCTTGAGCGACAATAGGCAAAATTAACGAGGATGATGATTGTGATGATGAAGGTGGCGATGATGAACAACATCATAACATTCATACGACGAACTTAGATGTCATAAATAAGTAAGAAATAAGCTACAGTCTTATTCAAATATACTAAACCAACATCAATGCAGTAAGAGCGCTCAACAATGGAACAGCGCTATCAGAAAATCTCAAATAATTCGAAAAGTAGACGTCCTAGCGAAAAATGGAAAACATCTTCTGAAAGCCCGTTCCAAACTCTATCTAAATTATTAGTTTTGCTAAGTAAAAAAACTTGCTGTCAGACCAACATACTTGAGCGACACTTGGTGAAATTAACTGAAAAGACAACAACTGAGATGATGACGAAGATGATGACGAAGATGACGAATATGATGATGGTGGGGGCGATGATGAACAAACATCATGACATTCATATGACGAACTTAGATGTCATAAATCAGTAAGAAATAGGCTACAGTCTTTTTCAATTGAAGCTTAAAGACAGCGTCCGGAGGCTAAAACACCTTTTTGACACCAGAAATGTATGTATTGTTCATAAAAAATATTGTTTTTGCTTCTTACATACCACGGAAAGTAAGTAATTGCAACGCAAATTACACTGCTCATAATTCGTAGCCCCCTCGAGCGCCCCAGAAAAGATCTCAACCAATCAGCGTAAAGAGGTTCATATGACATCATCGTGGCCACGAAATCTCTGGGAAGCCACACTGCGTAACAGCTGAGTGCTACTTTTTGAACGTTCTGTACTTGTCGATTTCTGGGCTAAAATGCCTCTTTGCGTGGTGTGCGGGTGTAGCAATGTCAGCGACAATGGGATACATTTGCACAACTTCCCAACCGAGCACGTCGTGTGCCGTGCGTGGAATAGATGCGTATCCACGACAAGGACTGGCGACAAACTTTCCCGATCGGCAAGATCTGTTTTAGGCTTGGTGCAAAGCTGTAGGCTATACAAAATCTACAGCTTCGTGTCGATGTGGGTAAAAATGACTGAATAAAATCTGACTCAGAAATAGTGTCATTAAAAGCTGCACCGCTCTTTGAGTAAACCAAATTAATTACCGGAGTTGGAAGAATTATCGTCCTACCGCTCATCTAGGCCTACTGCTAAAATTGAAGTGCGCTCTTGTGTGTCGGCGTTTTGCGATTACGTCACCTGACCTGAACAGTTTCTTTTCCCCCGGTTTATTCTTCTATCAACTGTTCTTTGCTGCCACGCGATTGCGTACTGTCACAACAAATTGCCGGAACTGGTATCCTGATGCTTGGAAATGGCCAGACGGCCATTTCCAAGCATCAGGATACCCATACAGCACTGTGGCACCAAAGAAAATTGGTTACCTTTTCCTGCCCAAAAAAGGTCTGGGATCCCGGTCTAGAGTCAAAATGGCGGCGATTAGGCTACGGGTTGCAGCATTTCAAGGCGATTTATTTTGAAAATTGAGTTTCTAAAATCAAGTTTTCAATGAATTTGATTATTTAATTGCTTTGTACGAAAACATCAAGCTGATATGTGTTGTAACGTTTCCAAGTATTTTGCACCAAATTAAATGGCATTTTGTCGCCTATACCAATACGGGACACTCACTCGACAGCCGCCCGTATTGAAATCGCGCAGCGTTCACACTTTTGGCTTCAAAAGGACATGAATGCTAAGTTCCGAACATCAAAGTTTTTGTATCAAGCAAATTACTCTTTATAATACACATTGTGAAATTGCTAATAACAATTCAGACGAAGCGTTTTGTTTTTCCGGCTGTTTCGACGGCCCCAGTCACTGCCGGGATAACCATACGGGCCCGTATTAGAATACGTGCTAAATAATTGAATAAAAAATTCTAAAGGAAATGATTTTGATCAATTTTAATATTAACTGACATGAAATGAAAAATTAGTGTGTTTCCTTGATTTTCCACGTATTTTGCACTAAATTAAATGGCCAGTCATCGCATCGCTGATTCCAATACTGTGGAGACACGGTGAAAGCCAAATTCGTAGTAACGATGATGTCATAAACTTCGATTGGCGCAAGCGCCGTCTCAAGTTTTTTGGCGCTAAATGAGGTTCGTGATAGGGCTACTGTATTGTCGAAGGCCTATTTAATTAAGGACTGGGGTATGCTATGACACCGTATTTTGATGTTTTTTTATCAATAAATGTATTTTAGATGTAAAAATAGTCATTTTGGCACCATACTTGGCTTTTAGCCAACATCAATGCAGTAACAGCGCTCAACAAAGGAACAGCGCTATCAGAAAATCTCGAATAATTCAAAAAGTAGACGTCGTAGCGGAAAATGAAAAATATCTTCTGAAATCCCGTTCAAAACTAAATTGAAAGTATCACATAATTCCGTAAATTATTCGAAAAAAATGAAATTTTGCGTTTTTATAAGAAATTCAAATTCAAATACCTCGAAAACGGTAAGTCTGAGAAAAAATTGTCAGAGGTAATTTGAAAGGCTGTACTTCAAAGAATCCACATGCAAAAATTCACGTCATTCTCTCTTCCCGTTTAAAATGGCACTCCAGCACGAATGAAAATAGGTCAACATGGGCCAAATCCGCCATCTTGGAATCAACTTCCGGTTTTTTAGATCCGAATAATAGAATGTCATAAGAAACTAACTCCTGAAAAAATTTGGAGGAATTGCCTCTATAATGCGCCCTCTACAGTAGAAAATGTTTTTTTTCCAAAATCGAGGTGCGCATGCGCGATTGCCGATATTTCCGCCATCTTTAACTGGAAGTTAACAATTTCCGGTACATATGTAGCACGTGCCTTCTACAATAATTGTACTGATTTTCAGCCCTGTACGTACAAAATATAGCCTCCAGGAGCATTTGAATCTTAAAATGAAAACAAAATGGCCGCCATATCCGCCATCTTGGATCTGATTATGACGAAAAACAATAGGCTTCCCGAACTTTGGAAACTACGTGTTATGTGTAAATTTTTTGATCATCAGACGGAAATTGCGACCTGTATCGTTCGAACAACCAAACAAAAAAAATAAAACCGCGAGGAGCGACACTTGTCGAAATTAACAGAAAAGACGACGATAGAGATGATGACTAAGACGACGAATATGACGACGATGGTGACGATAATGAACAATTCAAGTAATGATAACATTCACAAGACGAACGTAGAGGCCAGACATCAGTAAGTATAGGCTAAAGTCTTGAGCGACACTTGGCGAAATTAACTCAAAGACGACGACGGAGATGATGACGAAGATGACAAATATGATGACGATAGTGATGATGCTGCACAACATCATAACATTCATATGACGCACTTAGATGTCATAAATCAGTAAGAAATAGGCTACAGTCTTGTTCAATAGAAGCTAAACCAACATCAATGCAGTAAGAGCGCTTAACAAAGGAACAACGCTATCAGAAAGTCTCAAATAATTCAAAAAGTAGAAGTCCTAGCAAAAAATGAAAGATGTCATCTGAAAGGCCATTCAAAATTCTATCTAAATTGATATTATCACGCACTTTTGTAAATTTTTCGAAAAAGTTAAATTTTGCGCTTTTTTAAGAAATTGAAAGTCAAATAACTCGAAAACAGTAAGTCTTAGAAAAAAATTGTTCAAGTTCATTTAAAAGAATATACATTAGACAATCCACATGCAAAAATTCATGTCATTTCCTTATCCCGTTTAAATGGCACCTCAGAACGACTGAAAATGGGTCAACATGCGCCAGATCCGCCATCTTGAAAGCAACTTCCGGTTTTTGGGCTTTATATAATAGCAAGTCATTAAAATCTAATATCTGGAAATTTTCGAAGGAATTAGCCTTATAATGCGCTCTCTACAGGAGAAAACATTTTTTTCCCGAAATCGAGGTGCGCATGCGCGATTGCCAATATTTCCACCATCTTTGAACGGAAGTGAACAATTTCCGGGGTACCTGCAGAGAACATCCAGTCCAATAATAGTGCCAATTTTCAGCTTTGTAGCCTCCAGAAGCCTTTGAATCTGAAAATGGAAACGAAATGGCCGCCACAGCCGCCATCTTGGATCCGATTATGACAAAATACAATAGGCTTCCAAAACTTCCGGAACTACGTGTTATGAGTAAATTTCGTGATGATCGGATGAAAATTGCGACCTGTATCGTGCGAACAAACAAATGAAAGCGCTCCGAGGAGCGAAACTTGGCGAAATTAACCAAAAAGATGACGATAAAGATGATGACGAAGACGACGAATATGACGACGATGGTGGCGAGGATGAACAAAAGAAGTAATAATAACATACACATGACGAACGTAGAAGTCCGAAGTCAGTAAGAAAAAGGCTACAGTCTTGTGCGACACTTGGCGAAATTAACGGATAAGACAACGACGAAGATGATGACGAAGATGATGACAATGATGACGAATATGATGATGCTGGTGGCGATGATGAACAACATCACAACATTCATATGACGAACTTAGATGTCATAAATCAATAAGAAATAGGCTAAAGTCTACTTCATTAGAGAACAACCAACATCAATGCAACAAGAGCGCTCAACAAAGGAACAGCGGTATCACAAAATCTCAAATAACTCGAAAAGTAGACGATCTAGCGAAAAATGAAAAACATCTTCTGAAAGCCCGTTCAAAATTCTATCTTAACTGATGGTATCGCCTAATTCCGTAATTTTTTCGAAAAAAAATGAAATTGTGCGTTTTTTTTAAAGAAATTCAAAGTCAAATAACTCAAAAACGGTAAGTCTGAGAAAAAATTGTTACATGCCATTTGAAAGAACACACTTTAAAAAATCCACATGCAAAAAATCACGTCTTTTTCTCTTCCCGTTTAAAATCGCACTCCAGACGACTGAAAATGGGTCAACATGCGCCAGATCCGCCATCTTGAAAGCAACTTCCGGTTTCTTGGCTTTGTATAATAGCATGTCATAAGAAACTAATGCCTGTAAAAATTCGAAGGAATTAGTCTTATAATGCGCCCTCTACAGGAGAAAACGTTTTAGGCCAAAATCGAGGTGCGCATGCGCGATCGCCGATATTTCCACCATCTTTGACCGGAAGTAAACAATTTCCAGTATACTTGTAGCAAACTTCAGGTCTATTTACTGTGCCGATTCTTAGTCTTTTACGTAAAAAATTGTAGCCTCCAGAAGCATTTGAACCTTTAAACGAAAACAAAATGGCCGCCACAGCCGCCATCTTGTGTCCGATTTTAACGAAAAACAATAGGCTACCAGTACTTCCGGAAGTACGTGTTATGTGTTAATTTCGTGATGATCGGACGAAAATTGCGACCTGTATCGTGCGAAGAAACAAAAAATAACCAAAAAGATGACGATAAAGATGATGACGAAGAGGACGAATATGACGACGATAGTGGCGAAGATGAACAAAAGAAGTAATAATAACATACACATGACGAACGTAGAAGTCCGAAATCAGTAAGAAAAAGGCTACAGTCTTGTGCGACACTTGGCGAAATTAACGGATAAGACAACGACGGAGATGATGACAAAGATGATGACGATGATGACGAATATGATGATGCTGGTGGCGATGATGAACAACATCACAACATTCATATGACGAAATTAGATGTCATAAATCAATAAGAAATAGGCTACAGTCTACTTCATTAGAGAACAACCAACATCAATGCAACAAGAGCGCTCAACAAAGGAACAGCGGTATCACAAAATCTCAAATAACTCGAAAAGTAGACGATCTAGCGAAAAATGAAAAACATCTTCTGAAAGCCCGTTCAAAATTCTATCTAAACTGATGATATCGCCTAATTCCGTGATTTTTTCGAAAAAAAAATGAAATTGTGCGTTTTTTTTAAAGAAATTCAAAGTCAAATAACTCGAAAACGGTAAGTCTGAGAAAAAATTGTTACATGCCATTTGAAAGAACACTCTTTAAAAAATCCACATGCAAAAAATCACGTCTTTTTCTCTTCCCGTTTAAAATCGCACTCCAGACGACTGAAAATGGGTCAACATGCGCCAGATCCGCTATCTTGAAAGCAACTTCCGGTTTTTTGGCTTTGTATAATAGCATGTCCTAAGAAACTAATACCTGTAAAAATTCGAAGGAATTGGTCTTATAATGCGCCCTCTACAGGAGAAAACGTTTTTAGGCCAAATCGAGGTGCACATGCGCGATCGCCGATATTTCCGCCATCTTTAACCGGAAATAAAAAAATTCCGGTATACTTGTAGAAATCATCCGTTCCATTTACTGTGCCGATTCTTAGCCTTTTACGTAGAAAATTGTAGCCTCCAGAAGCATTTGAACCTTTAAATGAAAACAAAATGGCCGCCACAGCCGTCATCTTGGATCCGATTTTTCACGAAAAACAATAAGCTTCCAGGACTTCCGGAAGTATATGTTATGTGTAAATTTCGTGATGATCAGACGAAAATTGCGACCTGTATCGTGCGAACAAACAAAAAAAACTTAGTGGAAGAGCAACATACTTGGCGAAATTTATTTCGCCAAGGAAAAAAAAAACTTGCTGTCAGACCAACATACTTGGCGGAAGAATTCCGCCAAGTAAAAACAAACTTAGTGGAAGAGCAACATACTTGGCGAAATTAATTTCGCCAAGTAAAAAAAAAACGAGAGCGCTCAGAGGACCGACACTTGGCGGAATTAATCGAAAAGACGACGATGAGGGTGACGACGACAATCATGACGATCAAGGCGGCAATTATGAATAACACGATAACATTAATGTGACTAGCGAAGAAATCAAATAGAGAGCATACAATCAACCACAATAAAGAACAATAGATGGCGCAACAAGACGGTCCAGTTTACAGTAGGACAGTGCTGGCTGGGTCAGTCTGGGTCAACTAGGCATAACCAAAACAAAGTGAACTGAAAGCCAGCCAGCTGGGTCCTTGCATAGGTGACCGAAGTGGAACAACGGTATCCGAAAATTTCCAATAATTCAAAAAGTAGACGTCGTAGCGCAAGATGGGAAATATTTTTTGGAAGCCAGTTCAAAACTCTATTTAAAGTGATAGTTTGGGAAAATCAAAAAAATTTTCGAAAAAAATTGAAAAACTGCCGGTTTTTTTGAAATTCAAAGTCAAATAACTCGAAAATGTTAAGTCTGAGAAATACGCTCTCGCAGACTTTTTGAAAGATCATACTTCAAGGAATCCACATGCAAAAATTCTCATTATTTGCTCTTCCCGCTAAAAACACGACCCCAGAACGATTGAAAACGTGTGAGCATGCGCCAATCCCGCCATCTTGAAAGTGACTTCCAGTTAAACAAAATTTTATAAAAGGTTATTAAACTCAACAAACACGTGACCAGTTTGAAAGTGATTGGTCTGCAAATGCGCCCTCTACAGGAGAAAACGTAATTGGCCATATTTCGGTGTGCGCATGCGCCACTTCCAATATTTCCGCCATCTTTGACCGGAAGTCAAAGATTTTCAGCACATCTGTAGCACATGCGTTTTAGTATAATCGTACAGATTTTCAGCCATGTACATTGAAAAATGCGGCCTCTACGAGCATTTGACTGTGAAATCGGATACAAAATGGCCGCCACGTCCGCCATTTTGTATCCGATCATGACTAAAAACGACAGGCTTTCAGGACTTTCTGTTCTACACGTCGTGTGCAAATTTCGTGAAAATCGGACGAAAATTGCGACCTGTAGAGTGCGAACAAAAAACGAGAGCGCTCGGAGGACCGACACTTGGCGGAATTAATAGAAAAGACGACGATGGGGAGGACGACGACAATCATGACGATCAAGGCGGCAATTATGAATAGCACCATAACATTCATTTGACTAGCGAAGAAATCAAATAGAGAGCATACAATCAACTACAATAAAGAACAATAGATGGCGCAACATGACGGACGAGTCATGCTTTGTTCCCACATTCCAAAATAGGTGGCGCTATGTGACAGTCTGCAGAGCAAAGTTAAAAGTATTTGGCCTGGAATTCCAGTCTACAGTAGGACAGTGCTGGCTGGGTCAGTCGGGGTCAACTAGGCATAACCAAAACAAAGTGAACTGAAAGCCAGCCAGCTGCGTGCTTGCATAGGTGACCGAAGGAACAACAGTATCCGAAAATCTCCAATAATTCAAAAAGGAAAGATCGTAGCGCAAAATGTAAAATATCTTCTGGAAGCCCGTTCAAAACTCTATCTAAGGTGATAGTTTGGCAAAAATCCAAAAAAATTCGAAACAATTGAAAATTTGCGGGTTTTTTTCTGAAATTCAAAGTCAAATAACTCGAAAACGGTAAGTCTGAGAAATACGCTCTCACAGACATTTTGAAAGGCCATACTTAAAGGAATCAACATGCAAAAATTCACGTCATTTGCTCTTCCCGTTAAAAACGCTACAGCAGAACGATTGAAACCGTGTGAATATGCGCCACATCCGCCATCTTGAAAGTGACTTCCGGTTCAATAAACTTTTACAAAAGCTTGTTGAACTTAAAACACACGTGACCAGTGTGAAAGTAAAAAAAAAGTGTGAAAGTGATTGGTTCGCAAATGCGCCCTCTACAGGAGAAAACGTTTTGGCCATATTTTGGGGTGCGCATGCGCGACTTCCAATTTTTCCGCCATCCTTGACTGGAAGACAACGATTTTCTGCACAGTTGTAACACATGCGTTGTAGTATAATCGTGTTGATTTTCAGCCAGGTACATTAAAAATGCGGCCTCTACGACCATTTGTTTGTGAAATCGGATACTAAATGGCCGCCACGTCCGCCATTTTGTATCCGATCATGACCAAAAACAATAGGCTTCCACGACTTTCCGATCTACACGTCGTGTGCAAATTTCGTGCGGATCGGCCGAAAACTGCGACCAGAATTCCGCCAAGTAAAAATAAAAAAACTTGACGACAGAGCAACATACTTGGCGGAAGAATTCCGCCAAGTAAAAACTTGGTGGAAGACCAGCATACTTGGCGAAATTTAAAAGTAAAAACAAACTTGATGGCAGAGCAACATAGTTGTCGGAATTCGAAGAATTCCGCCAAGTAAACAGATACAAAACATTCTCTGATAAATTTACTCTGCCTAGTGGGAAAGTACTGAGAGATGATCTTTCCGTATTATTAGAACAAGAGATCACAAAGGAGGAGCGCTTTGAAGCTTTAAAACAATCCCAAAACAATAAAACATCGAGCAATGGTGGTTTACCATACGAATTTTACAAATGCAAGTTTTAAAAAATTGAAAAACAAGAAAATGAACAAGTAAGGGAAGAATTGTCGTTGTTAATACTGTTGATTCTTGTCATATCTGTCCTTGCATGACAAGTGATTTGTGTAATCAAATCAAAAAAATAATGATTTTGTTTGGCAGGAAAACCGATTCATACGCTTCAAAAACATTTGCTTAGACTACAATAAAGAAAGAATAACAAGATATTTTGTTACAGAAGTATTGCAAAAAACGAGAGGACTAGGAAAATTTGTTGCAGCATTACTCTAAATAAAATATCAAAAATAAAAATCATTCCTTGCCTGTTGCACTTCCTATCGATCCATGCATTAAATCTTCTGAGTACATGTTGTTGCATAATCAGGTGTATGTTAACTCTTTGTTATATAAGATGAAGATTGTTAACTCAGATATATGTCCCTAATGCAATCTAAAAAAACAAACACATGTTTTTCGATTTAACTCTCCCTGTCGATTAATTATGTTATCACTGTCGCCCAATATTTTATTTTCTTACGTAACCATCAGCAGTTACGTCCAGATTAGTCTGCGTTTAAGTTATTCATGTTGTGTGTGTGTGTGTGTGTGTGTGTGT
>NMRA01001132.1:24645-51148 GCA_002633005.1 Phoronis australis | reverse complement strand
ACAAACATGTTGTTAACACCGTTTTGAATAGGGTATTACCTGCTCCTGTTGTGTCGGCAATTATTTAGAAGGATGACATAATGAGCAGGCATAATTAATGAGCAGGGATACTTACACCTACTTTGTTATTGGAAAATACTTTCAGTTAAATAGTGAGGCCAGTGTGTTAACTAGAATTATGATGCGCTCAGGAATTTCGAGTGTTCCAACTAGATGTACTAGTTACCCGGGAGGCCTATAACCACGAAACTGCGTTGTGAAGCCAGGCACACTTTGTAGCGTATTATACCGGGCAGGACCGGTTGTATTAAAAATGTCCACGAACACCTTAATCAGTAGCGTATCAACACATTTTGGTTGCTGAAACATGATCAGGGATTGCTGTCGCCCTCCCTTGACCACGCTTCAGGAATTTTGCAATTTTCTGTTTGAACCGTCAAATTGTGAGCCGCTGCCTCTGCACGATGGAGCCTTGCTTTGAGTTGGTTGCCATTATTCTCACAGTAGATCCGCCGGTTGCTTTGAACAAAAATGTTAAACATAAAACATTTACCTGCTAGCCCATGATCATGTGACCGACCGTAGAAGTGGCGACTATCTTCGAAGGTGTTGCGATTGTAATCTTGAAAGGTGGTTGCGTGACTTCTCAAGTAAGGCGACGTTTTAGCAAAGGCGTCATAGCCGGAATTGAATCTACCGTAACCTGTATAGCTGTATGGGTCCGAAAATGCAGCGTGGTGATGGTGAGATCTCGCGTGAGCCTCGTTCCAGTATTGTTGCATATGAACCGAATTCATTGGTTGATAAGAATGGTTGTCTGAAAACGTTTGCGGAAATGACGTCGCAAAAGTATTAGCCTGGGCACTATAATCGGTAAAGCTGCCAAATGTCACGTGGTGGGGAAAATAAGGCCTGTCACTGAGAGAGGTATAATGCTTTAAAGCTGTTGCTCGCTGGGAGTGGGTGGAGCCAAGTCTGTCGTTTCCATAGTAGCAAGGCGTTGTTTCTCGGAAAGCTGTATTTGTATTGGGGCGCGTAAATGCCGTTGCTGTCCCTACGTCACCATGTAGATGAGGATATGGCATCAAAAAGTGTTTTGTCTTCGCGCCACTAATTGCACCAGATGCATCTGTAAAGGAAATGAAGAGCGGTAACTAGGACTACGCGGCACTTTCAAGAGTATCGATTCGTAACACGTGAATACAAAATCTTAATGAGAAACTCGCATCTTGCAAGTTAGCGCACTTTCAATGACACGGTATTCGACCTGTACCAAAGGAATTCATGCAGGGGTGCGTTCCGTAATGGTAGCCACTCGCAAGGCACATGCGACGACATATTGAAAGTATAGTTCACATTTTCCCATAATTAAACATTTCTGCCTCACCAACCAGTCCCTTAAGTGTAAGTCATTTTGTTAACCGGTCTTTCATTTGCAAGAATTTTACGTGATCTTTTATGAAATCGCCTAATTCGCAAGGAAATTGCATGGCTTAAGGCAGCCCAGGTGGTCTCATGTGAACCTTATTTCGCGAACGCCCACGTGGAAATGAGGAAATTCTAGTCTACGTGGGTTATAGAAATGTACGTTTCTTCAGTTATAGCTACACATAGTAGAAACAAGTAAAAGATTGTGAAAAGACGATGAACCACTAAAACCTCAATAAAAAGCGGCTAAACGTGTCGTTGTGTTACCAGACGTGTCTTCGTATCACCAAAAGTGTTTTCGTATTATCAGACGTGTCGTCGTATTACCAGACGTGACGTCGTATTATCAGACGTGTCATCGTATTAACAGACGTGCAGTCGTATTATCAGACGTGTTGTTGCATTACCAGACGCGTCATTGCATTATCGGACGTGTCGTAGTACCAGGGGTGTCGTCGTATTACCAAACGTGTCGTGGTATTACCAGACGTGTCGTCGTATTATGAGACGTTATGTCGTATTATCAGATGAGTCGTCGTATTATCACATGTGTCGTCGTGTTGTCAGACGTGTCTTTGTATTACCAGACGTGTCATTATATTACCAGGAGTGTCGTCATATTATTAGACGCGTTGTCGTATTAACAGACATTTATTTGTATCATCAGACGTGTCGTTGTATTATCAGATGTATCGTTGTATTGCTGGACGTGTCGTCGCATTACCAGACGTGTCGTTGTATTATCGGACGTGTCTTAAACAGCTCACTAACTGATACTCCAGTGTTGGGGTTATTTTAATTGATATTAAAATAGTTTGACGATGTCAATATTTGTACGAAGAGTCCCCGAGGTGACTCCGAGGTACCACGCTAATGGTCGTCTGCAGTTATGAATAAGACAACCCAGAACTTTCACAACAGTTATTCCCACAAATCTACTGTAAGGAAAAAAGATGTACGTTCTTGCACGTCATGCATCCCGTTATATCACTGGGGCATGTTCCGGAAGTTACTGTCACGCAGTTTTGTTGTTCTGTTTTGCAGTACTCTGTCACTTAGAGCACATATGTTCACTTTTAATACGTTTTGCCGGTTTATTGTATTTTTAGTACTGTTTTGGTGTTTTATGACCGGTAACGACATTTACGTATTTTCTAGCGCATAGTTATCTTCATCTTGTTCTACTCTGAAACATAGTTCGTGACGTACCCTGGACAAAATAGATTACGATAAACGTATTTTCTATCACTTAGTTAGCACCCAGGTCTCCAGTAGAAGTCTCAACAGTTTTGCCGCCGCCTAGTGATATAAGGAAAGGATATCAGGCTATCCAACAACATTTCCATTGTGAAATTCTTAATTACTTTGACTATGTACAAATAGTAGGCAGTTACCTTGCACTATGAAGGGTTCGTCTTCCATTTTCCGTTTCTTTCCCTTGTCTTTTCCTACGCATCTTACTTTTGCTTGCATACTGATTTCTCCTAAACACAACCAAGTATTATTACTTTCCCACACTATACCATGTAAAACATTATTACTTTCCAACACTATATGCCATAACCTTGTGTTTAGAATTCCTTTCACTGTTTGGAAGTTCACACCGTGTGCTCTATTTCAAGTGAAAACTAGCTAGTCCTGTTATGAGCTCCGAATGTCGCTGCATTGGTCGCACAACAACACAAAGCCAAGGACTGAATTAAAGGTGCATTTTGACCTGTTTAGCTGGTCAAAACGGAAATCGAAGTGGGTCCCTTACTCTCATAAAATCGTGATAAAATCATGTTTCTGTTACCAACAAGAACATCGAAACCCTGAAAGCTTAAAAGAGTTTACTGAGGTTGACCAATCTTAAAATTGCTTGTGACCTGTGTTGCCGGCTTATTCGTCAACATCGGATGAGAGTGATTATGTTCTTAGATCCCGAAGCGATTCTGTTAAGACTTAACGCAGGAGACATGCAGCTTTAAATACATTTACCTGGAGCTGATTATACGTGACGTCAACCAACGCTGTCCAACCTGAGTTCGTAAGCTAAAAATGATTACCATTCATAGTAAAGGAAGATTAGAAGACTTTACTCACGAGGAACCTCATGCTGAAAAATCTTCTCGAGAGTCTTAATCCGGTGGTTAGTGCAATGGGTTCAACTGTGTAGCCTAAGTACGCCTGGTGCACTGCAGAATGCTCCAGGCCAGCTGTAAATAACTGTACCTGCGTTTTTCATCAGTTTCTGCACGGATTTCTGCAGAAGTTGTTCATCGACAGCCGCTTGCTGTGTTTCAATGACAAGGAACACATATTCGTCGAACATCATGTGTAACAGATGGAAGGAGCCAAAACTTGCAGCATTTTGGAGCGTCAAATCGCGCATAATTAGGGATCCAAACACAGCCCAGTGACGCAAAAACTCCCCCGCTTTCTTCCTGAATGCGTCGTTATTTTCCTTTGATGGCTGTTGAAAAGAAATATTCCGTGATGATTTTGAAAATGTCACACATGAATAAGAAAATGAGGACCCTCATGGAAAGCAGTGTGAACTGATGGGGCTACTCTCATTGTAAATATTATATAAATAAATAAATAAGTAAATGTAGAAATCCCGGAGTTTTGGGTGTTTCGTTATTCATCGTGACTGGATCTTAATAGTGCTCGACACGCTTTTATAGGGCTGGATCACCTTTTTCGTGATCAGAGTCTCAATTCTCCCAGTTCAATGCGTGACGTCATAAGTAATGATTACCAGCTTATCATTAACCAAAAATGAAGGACATCCTCCAGTTTTTCAAGGATCTCAAACGCTTTCAAAGTGAACAGCGCAATTTGTTTGAGGAACGCGACGACAACTAACGAAGTTTACGACAATGAACTGGAGTGACTAGCAGTGTAGGTCATGTGCGGTGTATCTCCGTGCTCGTTTGGTGCAGCTGTACAGTTGTCGGCAGAATCGATGGGACTTGGGTCTGAGCTCGCCGTGGCAGTGCAATTCGGATGTGCGAAAAGTTGAGCAAGTAAACTTGGGCGATCATAAATGGCATGCTTCCGTTTGTTTTAGTTTCCGTGTGCTCGGAAAAACGTTTGAAGAAATGCTTAGGCGTCATCATCTCCTTAATAGAAACCCATTTGCAAAATTTCATGTCGATGTCCGTTGTTAACTTCATTTAAATATACTAGCCAAATTTAGTATTAAGATCCTGCAGAGATACGGCCATAGAAACAAAAGACTGACACAATTAGGCGCCACAGTAGTCCCAGTCCTCCGAAACTCATCGCAGTAACGATGTGAACGCCAATTTTCAAAATCATCCTTAGAGTGGTTTGGTCGACATAGAGAGCCGGACGCCAAAAGCTTACTCGAAAACAACAAAAATGGCCACTTGGTAGCGCAAAATACCTCGAATCCATCTGAAAACGGGAGGCTGGCATCATCTTACTAATAGATAGCTTTCTTGCCAAATTTGATAATAATCTGTTGAGGACCTTTGAAGATACAGAGGTGAACGTAAAAAATAAAATTGCCACTAGGAGGCACACCACTTGTCGGACGGACGGACGGGCAGACGGACAAACGGACAGGGATGATGGCATATTCAGTATCTTTGATTTTCGATATGACTGACAACATCAATTCAAATATCTCGCTAAATATTGCCTCGTTTACACCGCTGTCATACAAGTCTTACTTCACATTAAGTCGTTAACAATGTTCGGAGAGAGATAGACGATAAACTAGTGTCACTGTCTCAGTCTTTGGCACTAGTCTATACTAGTATCAGTGTCTTAGTCTTCCTTCCATATCGTTTTACAGTTTGCTCTAACTTGGCATTTAAATATTTCTGAATGAGAATCATTAACATGAATTCTTGATAACATAGACGACTAGTGTCCGCTAAGTTATTTCAGGGTTCTTGGTCGTTACCTGTATAACACACTTGTCTATAAGGTTGTCCATCCATTCTGTGAATGCCTCGATGGGAGCTTGTTTTGTAAGAAGGTCTTGAAACTCATTGAAGACTGCAACAAAACACAAAATGTATGCAAAAGCACACTACTACTCATGATACTGCATGACGTCGACCGTTGGTGTACATTGTTCAAAGTGCCTTGGTTCAGCTAACGGCAATATCGATGACAACCCCAAAAGCAACTTCTCATGGGCTTATTGAAACACTGTGAAGTCACAGCATACTCATCTTAGATTTATCACTTCATGTAAACTTATTAATTTCAATAATCAGAAACTCGTATCTTAACCAAAATGACGTTAAAAATTGTTCCCTCATTCAGGTCCACCTTGGTTTATACTTTAATTCTTCTCTTACCACGGCGGAAGACACTGAATAAATATCTGCCGTCCAAAAATAATAGATTCACTTACAGTCGCAAATGGTTCCAATCTCTTTTTGAACAAACGTATCATCTGTAAAGGCCGCCTGCGAGCATATGCTGTTGAAGTCGAGAGCAGCCAAATCGTTCACCATTTGTGCAACGTTTTCATGGTTCAATAACACAGAGCGGGTAGTTTGCGCCAAGTGAACGAACGCCATCTGTCGTTTCATGTTATGTGCGAAGTTCTTTACGACTGAAAAATATGAACAGAGCATATACCTCGTTCCAGCCTGCCCTGCGCAGTTGGCTTCGTGTATGCCGAAAATACAGTTCCTGGCTGTATTGACTTCTGATTTAGAAATTCAAGGGAGTTGTCTATCTTGATAGGTGTCGCCACTTTTGCTTTTAAAAGGATGCAGAGAGATGAGAGAATACTTGTAACGCTGTTTGCTTTCATTCTGTACATTGATTATTGGTCTCTAAGAAACACTTCTACTATTTATTTTAAGTTTCTTAACTCCTGCTTTGAATTAATCGTTCCTTCTTGTTTGATTCGGGGTTGTTTATAATTATGTTTCAATTTGATGATTTTATTGAATAATATTTAATTGCTGTTGTCGTGGACATACATAGCAATGGTATTCTATTTCTGTCTTGATACTCCTACAAACCAGTAATCATGCAATGAAGAAGCCATTCAGAATAAATAAATTAAAATAATTACACAAGGTATTGATAATCAAATTTTAGTTGTGGCGGTTACACTTCAATTCGTTATGTCAGAGGTCGTAATGCCTCCAGCGGATAATTGTGGAACTTAGGTGTTTATTGCAACACCAATCTGAACGTTGTACTTGCAGTGAACCAAGGATAGCGTGTGAGAGGTAACCATAGCCACAGTAAAAGAATTTTGGAAAAACATTGGGATTATAATTACAGAATGACACTAACATAAAGAATCCTACACGAGTCTCAGGTTTATAACATGGGCAAAACCTCTGGCTTTTGACGAAATTTCCAAGAGGTTTTGCCTATGTCACCAATCTGAGACGAGTGCAGGATTTCTTTTCTCACATAATCCGTAAAAATGATCTTTTTTGCTGAAAAACCTGACGTGTCTAAAACTTTCAATCACAAGACGCAACTTTTGTAAAAACACGCTTGCGCAATGTAAAGTAATTCAGTTACTTTTTGTTAATAGGTTTATTTTACGCTTAACAATTGTAAATTGCAGCTTTTGTAGCAAATATTCAAGTTAGAATCTAATAAATAGTCTTTGAAGTTGTAGGGTCTAATATTAAAACTTAAAACATGTCTATTAATAACAGTCAGCAAGGCATCCCACGCGTGAGCACTGGATTGAACTTGAGGCAGCACAGCTGGACAGTCTATGGATAGGCGTATGGATGTCTACTTTGCACTACTTTGTGATTTGCCCATGTAATATCAAAAAATACGTACTCGGTGTAACACATTCCAGGTCATATGAGAAATAAACATCAGTGTTACAGAGCAATGATCACAGTGTTTGTTTTTAATTTTACAATTTGTTTCAGTTTTTTCGTCGGTAACGGCTTTTATACCCCAATATAGCCTCGTGTGGCAGATACAACCGTGTCTGAATAACCCATAAAGTTATCTCACTACACCACTCAGCGGCTGACGTCATCGAACGTGAAAATAGAATACTTAAATGAGCACGTGCAACAATCGCATGTTCATCAAAGGGCATTGCACCGAGATTTATACGCTAGGAAAACTAAGAGGCATAATTTCCATAAAAACGATATTTTAATTCAGTGAAAATTTGCTCACGTTCTCTCACTTGTACATTAACGATCTCCAATTTGAATTCGGGTATCGTGTCGTCGGGATCCTATGACTTGAGCATTATAGTCATTTACTAGTGGTAACCTGCTTTAGCAAACCATATTTTCCCGGTCGAAGTTTGGCTTGATAAAATGTGTAGTAAGCTATAATAGTTGCTAAACCTTAATTTATAGATTCACTTCATTTCTACTTTGTTTAAATTTCCAATTGGTTTTGAGTATAAGCATTATTTGACAAAATAGCTCGGCTTTTCTTAAAAGGTCACGACCTCCGACCCCGGCCGGGCCTCTGACATAGAAAGTAGTTACAAAGCCGGCCGAGGCGAGTCGAGAAAGGTAGATCGATTCATTGCAATATTTCTCGTTTAGTATGTGGTATAAATAGATTATTACATGTTCTCAACCATTATCCCCCTTCTGTACAGCCTCGTGGATTTTGTAGAATTATCACCCTCTGGGCTAACGCCCCTCGGGCGATAATTCTCCAAAATCCACTCTGGCTCTAGATAACGGGGGATAACGACTTCGCCATGTAATAATCTATATTTAACATGTTTTGAATTAACAATCATAGTGAAAATGGTATTCATTCCAATTTCATATATTGATTACGAAATTCGCCAATAATTCAACACAGGAAGCCCGATACTTCGGGTGTTTCTCATTCATCGTCTGAATCAATATCCGTGGGAAAAAGTTGCTTTCATAGAGAAGTGAAGCTGCAGCGACCCCTACTGAGATTGCGACTGCTCCCCATATTCTCATATTAGTTTCATACAATACCTTCTAATTTTTTCTCCCGTAATTTCTTTGGCACGTCTTCAAGGGAATTTTCTAGCCAATATGGCAGGTGCTTGACAAACAGTTTGATCTCTGTGTTTAGACTGTAAAGGTAAAGAGTTTATTTTACAGCATTTTGCTTAACGCATACACTAGGAATACCCAGAGTATGCAACTAGGAATACCCAGAGTATGCAACTAGGAATACCCAGAGTATGCAACTAGGAATACCCAGAGTATGCGACTAGGAATACCCTCAGTATGCACCTCGTTTTACATGTGTTGTGATTGAATCGCTCAGAATCATCTAGTGTCAAATTCGGAACACGGCGCAATCGTAACGGAACTATGGCTAAGTATAGGCTCGCCCGCGATATCTCAGGTGACCGGCAGTGGCGCTGGGCAATGAAGAAAATTACTTCATTTTTTAAAGAAAATGGAATCTTTGTGATGATGACAAAACAGACTATTTAAAATACAACAAATTTGTTACGAACTGACTGTACAAAATATAAAACATGTAATAAGCATTACAAAAAGAAGGTTTTGCGCGCAAACGCTGTGGACCGTAAACAAGTAGGTCAAGTAGGTCTCTTAGTATCAAAGTAGGAGTTTAACCCCCTCCCGACCCCCCACTCGGTGCTATGCGCATCTACAATCGTGCTTTGAGCAAATGTTCACAGACAAAATGTTGGGCCCCCCTTATGATATCCTAGGTCCGCCACTGTTGCAGTTCTAATTGGTTACCTGTCAGGTAAATCTTGTATGGTCGATGGCACCAAGACGTCAATAAGTACCTACAAACAAATCGCATTGTCCATGACAAGCGTGGTGGATCGATGCACACATTATTTCTGCGATGATTGGTATTCTTTAAAGTGTTGTCTACTGTATGAGCTGATGAAGCTTAATTATAAGTACGGTCTGTAATTGTTGTGAGCTGTGACGAGCAATGCTTCCTGTTATTACCAACTTGAATTTTGTAGGACTCTTGCGTCTCAGCGGAAGAACACGAGAAAACATGTTTTGCTCAAAACCATTGAATCTAGTCAAAAGTTTGAATAGCGTCTTTTCAGCTCAATTTAGTCTCGTACAAGTTCCGTAGATTTCGTTGGGCAATACATTGTTAATTTACCTCACTGTTACTACACAGCCACCTGGGTGTACCTTATATACATGTAGAATGACTAGTATACCTTGTACAGTATAGAGTCACACAGACCGACGATATCGGTGATTATAGATGCTTCTAAAACCTCCACCAGGTGGTCCGGCATCCCTTGCCAAAAGTGTAAATAAAAAGTTTGTACCTGAAACGATAACCATCCATTTATAGTTAAAGACGCTTTGTGCAAATTGATTTCTGCCCCCTGGTGACCAAACGTTACATTTTTTCTCGAGGTTTGAATTTTGAAATATTGCAAGATTGATTTACTTTAGGGTATAAATATCTGTGTTCTGACTGATGAAGTGACATTTCATTACAAAGTAAACTCGCCGAAGACGGAACACAATGTTCAGCGCGGATCACGAGAAGTCACGCGAGTGAAAGGCGAGTGGTTCGCGAGTAAGCTCGACACCAAAGTACAGTTACCGATAGACTAGAATAATAGCTATCACTGAAGCGATTGAAAATTATGATCACAATTTCTCACATCAAGTGTCTCGCGCGTGTTTCGTGTTAAAGAACGCAGCCCTGACGTCATTGACCTTTTTACAGACGGAAATGTCACATTACGACGAAACCAACCAATGCAGCAGTATATTTTATATTTTCAGTCAACAAGTGATCCGTATCATACATGTATGTCGCACAAATTTCAAGCCTAAAAAATATATAAGGGGCCTAATTGCCATCTGCTTATGTACGTACGTCAACGTAAAATATTTTCCAACAACCAATAGCTGCGGCACTGAGTCAGTGGACAATAAACTTATACATGTACATGTGTACACAGTATACGCGAGGTGTGGAATTTCAAGTACCTCCTCGAAGTTTGCACCTATGACTGTGTCCAGAATTCTCTGACAGTGTGTCCTGTACATCATTATAAACGTGTAGACCTACAACAAAATGGACGACCGAATAAAGACGGTTACGTTTATTCATTTAGCAACCTGGTACACAAAAGGTGACCTGTAAGACCAGAACTATATGGGAACATTACATCTGGTTGCTTGGGTGTCTGTATCATTGTTTAGCGGAACTCCATTAATGTCACGTAAAAATCATTCGCGTAATGTGCCAAGAGATGGAGACGCCCGTACGATGCGAACAGGAGACAACGCTACCTGTAGGGTCTACAGTCAACATGTAAAAATGAATGTTATGGAAAGCCACTCATAAAATCACAATGAAACGAGGAGACGACAGATTCGGAGATTCAGCAGAGAAAAAAACAGACAGCACAGTCTTGTAAAACCACGTAGCCCATCGCCAAATATTAGTTTTAAACATATTTTTTATTTGCGAAACATTATATTTTTATCCGACATATTTTGTTCAATCTCATTCCATCGTCACCCCTTTTCAACAATTCAAAACATATTCAAACGGTAGGCCTACTCAACGTAGTACCCAAGCAGTGCTCATGTCTTAACAGTACGCATGTATTAACAGTACTCATGTCTTAACAGTACTCCTGTCTTAACAGTACTCATGTCTTAACAGAATTCATGTCTTAACAGTACTCATGTCTTAACAGTACTCATGTCTTAACAGAATTCATGTCTTAACAGTACTCATGTCTTAACAGTACTCATGTCTTAACAGTATAACAACAAACATATAGCTCCACCTTGCACTACTCATAGAAGTTCAAAAGTACACGAGTCCAAACTTATAGTATAATGAAAAACAGAAGCAAGTACACCAGAACCTCTGATGGTGATTAAACAAAATAACGCTAGTTGGCGTTACCTTTTCTCTTGAGACACCCTCCGGCAAAATCAAGTTGCTTGATTCGGGAAATTCCGGCAGCAAGGTACCTGACTTAGAGCTTAGAGAATACTTGCGCGACGATCCCTGAAAACGAATTATTAGAATACTAGACGTTTATCGATGTTAAAGGTGCGCTGGAAGTGGGTACGCAAGTTCATTCATCTCATTTTTTGTCTATGAATGGTAACGTTCGCGAGTGTTAGAAGTTTTAATTTCTTACGGCGCGTCCTTAACATATAACCGGTGGTGTGTCGCAGAATTCATAGCTCATGTCAAAGCGTGATAATGCGACAATAATTGAATGAGCAAACTGCTCACGTCTTGACATGGGCATGAGCCAATCTAACTTTTACATTTTCGTCTTCGATAAGTGTAAAACAATGCAACCTGGTAGGCCCACATATACATGTAGGACGCTTTCAGTTTTCACTGGATTATGACTTGCAGTATTATGATTGGACTGAAAGTCACACGTGCTATTGTGCGTAACATTCATTGCATCTTTTTGTCTTGTTACATTTTTGTTGCAGTTAGTAATATACGACTTTAAATTGAACGGTTGACGACGTACAAAAATTTAATATCATATGTTTTATAAATTGCAGTTCTTAACGAACACAGTCATTTACTACTGCATTAGTTCGGATTCCAAGAAAACGTTTTCAACTTTACCAAAAGCCTTCTTTGTAGGTACCAGAACACGAATACTTTATACAAGCATATACAGCCAGTATTCGACGTTAAAATGTTCCACAAATTTCCTTTCTCAACACTTGTCACTCTACTCACATCATATGCGTGTACTGGGTTCTACGTGGCAAACTTTAACATGCACTAACCCAGTTTCAAGATGTATCCTTTCTTTGACACCAATGACCTGTCAAATAGTTTGACCCACAGGACTATTTCCTAACATATAGGACGTGTATCAACATATACATTTAGCTCACTTTACCAATGCATTGTTTGTTTGCTGCGAGTATACTAACATACAGTGAAGACAAAAGTTCGTAAACATGGTTTGACAACGGTGTTCACCTTTTCTCAGTCGCCAGGTGGCGAGACCGTTTCGTCCGCGAGTCGACGGACTTGCCTGAAACTGACCAAGCAAAAATAAACCTAATTCACGCCGACAGGAGGCGGGTTCCAAAACGAGTCTCGCTACGATTGTTCCGTTGGCTTATCGGCATAGTTTTATTCCGCGTTGCTCGAACGGCTGGAACACGACGTTGAGATTCGGAAGAGTTGAGTCGTTGCCATACGCCGCAACGAAGGAAAATATGTTCGTGTAAAATTTATAAATGTTTTCGAAAAGTTAGATCACATTTTGTCGCATCTCGGTTGCCGAGTATCATAGCAAAGACCGGAGAATCTTCGGCCAGCCAGGCTGTGTTTCATGATTACGGGTTCAACTGAAACATGGTGCATTTTTCTTTCCAAAAAGGACAGGGCCCTCAATCCCTCGATTTTGGGGCTGAATATCGTCCCTATTCCTCTCTCAAAAATATTAAAAATCACGCGAAATTCCCCCCACGTGGCCTAAAAATTCCCCTAGTGATTGAAAATTTCTCTTCGAAGTTCAAATCACCTAACCACACAGGTGACAATTTGAAAGAGCACAAAATGTTACTTGAGACAGAGGCTATGAGAAGTTGCAGCAGAGCAGGGGTGCTACTGATGGTGATCGGGAGGTCCCCTCAATCGGCGAAAAAAATCCCCTCTCAGTAGGCATAGGCACATTTCCCCTTGGATAACGAGACCCCTGTAGAAACATAATAACTATGCTTGCTCAGTCCAGTTAACTGAAATTGCGCTATAAAAAGAGATTATGCTTTCGACGAATGAATTAGGTGTCTTAATTTTAAAATTCAACTTGGTCCAGATTGATATTTGAAACCTAACACATGAAATAGACGTAAGAATTATTAAAACCAAGAAAGCAGAATTGATAGTCAAATAATTTTTATTTTCAATTACCAGCCTGGTTATTTATTTTAAATATTTAATAACATCAATTATTCCTTCAGATGTCCCGGTAGTCCCTACGTCACTTGGACCTAGGCTATCTTGATCAACAAATTAAACCAGATGTGACTAATCGCACATCACAGCAAAATTTGATGAGCCACCACTGTCGAATATATCTTCAACTCGTCAACAATACGAGCATATGAACTGGTTCGTGTAGAAAGCATTACCAACAATTTACAAGAAGAAACGTAACCCTGCATTTAGCCATACCTGGCCGCAACACTACCATCGCCTCAATTTGGTCATATTTACTTTTTATGATTCCAACCTAGTTTTCCTAAAAAAATATACTCTTTCGTCAGACAACTCTTTGGTGCATTGACTTGTTCTCTAATGTATTTTTCTACGTCTCTGAAGTTAATTATCGACACATTTTTAAGATTTAATATCCAGGTTGGACTCGAAAGGCCGGCCATTTAACTCACACAATGTCAACTTCCGCTTTGTTTATCGCAGTGAGCCTCGCTTTGGATTTTAATGTCTAGGTCTATAATGACATTTCGTAAGTCTGTTTCGAAAATAGACCGACGAAAAGATGATTTACGAGAAAGGAGATCAGGAGAAGTTATCAAAGGCATAAATGGTCGTTTGACATTGCCTTTGATGAACGATATTACAAGAAAATGATTTGCCAATGGTGCTTTTTCGTCTTAAGATACCCACATTCCGGTTACATGTGGTTATGTATAACGGGACTTAGTGCTGGTGTTGTCAACAGTAATTTCATCTGAATTCAGCCATTTGCTTATCTAGTTCTTAATGTGGCTATCTTTGTTTTGAGAAGTCTTTCAACACGTTGTATTGTCATGTAATCTACACGAGTTTTACAGTCTTTGTCTCGGCCAACACCTTGATACATGCTTCACATTTGTCGTACACTTGCACATTGAGAGATCAACCGCTGTTTCCCAACAGAGCACAGGTCGGACGAGATTGATGTCAGTCAAGCACCTTAATCCCGCTTTCGGCCATGAATTTCTTCACTTTTTCCTTCCGTGTGGCAGGGTCGAGAACCATGTGCAGCATCAGCGTTCTCTGTATGTCCGACTATATTCCCGGGGTCACCGGTCTCGATAGAAGACACTGCCAGTTAAGTGATGTATTGTGACTGTTTCCCCCTACCAAGGCGTTTTATCGTTGCATCCATGGCCAGCAGAGGTCACGATGTGCACTAAACACAGATGTTGTTTGCCACTGTATGGCAGCAGAAAGTCAGCAATGATGGTTCTGTAGTCTTCCAGCAAGATCTAGTTCCTTTTTCATAGTTGTTACGAAAACGCCGCTGTCATGCATATCAACGTAACGATCCACTTAAAGAGGATTTTTGGTTAGAATTCACTTTGTGATAAAGGAGCTTAGGCGGTCTACTACGTCAACGTGCGCCTACGTCTCACTGAACTTCTGCTGCTCCAGATAATCGATGACACTTCTCGTTTGTTATTAGTTAAAGAAACATAAGTGTGGGGAAGTTCTGCTCCGCGAAAGAGTTGGGATTTTCAAGAACATAACAACAGACGTGTGGGAATTGTTTGCGTTCACAAAATACGTTCCTGTAGAGTTAAAAATGTGGTTTCATGGATTGGAAATTGGTATCTAATCCATACCTTAAGAAAGGTGGCACTTAGTGCCTTCACAGGTTAAGACACCGATTATCGAATTCTGTCACTATCGATGAGAATCGCGGTAAAGGGGAATTTGTTACAGGAGTCGAGGTACGGATATCTAGATAAGTTATCTGTTTCTCAGATTGATGGAATTCAAATGATTGGCAGGCTTTTAGTATCATAGATACAATCGCCGACAAACATTGTTCCCGTTCACCGTGGAATGAGTAACGTGAACGTACTTCTAGAAAACAAGAAAAATATTTAACAACTACAGGTTGACATTACAGATATCAAACAAGGACAATGGTTTTCTCAATCACATTGCGCAAGAAGCCAACCTGTATTTGTAGTAGCTTCATCGGAACAGTTTTATGAAAATCAGTTCGTCGACCTCAGTCGCGCAAGCGAGGGCATCGGCGAATTGACTATCGTCTCGCTTGTAGGGGTTGTTATCTAATTAAGGATGGACTCGTTATCATTTAGTTTCAATCAGTCCACAAGTCGATGACACAAATTACTCTGATGCGTTGACTTAAATCTTAAGTAAATAACTGCATTAAGACATCTATCACTGAAGACTGTTTCACAGATTGACTAGCAAGTTTCTGACACGTTTTGTCATTTAGCAAAAGAAAATGAAATAATTCGCCGGTTAATTCAATGCGAATATTTTTGTAATAAAAACGGGCATTGCCTGAATTACTGTTGTAAAACCTCTAACAGTACGTCTTGTAACTCTATCTATAAGACAACAATGAACAAACAATGACAAATGATTGAATGATTTTTAACATCAAAACACATAACTCTTCCCACATCTTTGTCTGCAGTGAACACCGCCATCTGTCGGTCACCAAAGTAATGTGAAAGTTTTTGTTTGCATTTTAAGCGTTGGTGACTACACGTTATTTTTTGTAACTTGTATCTTCTTCAGCTGAAGAATGAGTTAAATATTTGAGTAACCTTATCGGCAAGTATGTTCAATATTAGTATGTTCAATATTAGTGTGTTCAATATTAGTGTGTTCAATATTAGTATGTTCAATATCAGTATGTTCAATTTTAGCCAATTATCTACATTTTAATGTTCTGTAGGTCCCTAGAAAAATGAACAAGTGACTAACGTGGGAACATCATGTCTTAGAGAATTTTGTGAAACTTTCAACTACTCTGCTTTGTACACTGTTTTCCAAAAACTCTGCAACACCAATTGTTTATAAAATGGTCCACTTTTGCACTTAAAAAAGTTACATAAAACGAAAAAAAAAACTGATTCTTGAGGAGTCAGGGTGGCCTAGTGGCTAATTGTCTACCACATGTTCACAAGGTCCTGGGTTTGAATCCCACTAGATTCCACTGCTAGACCCTTGAGCCAGTTCTATAGCTCCTCAGCTCAGTCTTAATTTGTGGATATGTCTACATATGTTATACGTGATTATCAATGAAATGAAATTGGTTTCAGGTGTTTGGTGCGAAAGACACGGCTGAACGTTCAACTTATGTCTGATACAAGTCCAACGTACATGGGATGAATCTTGTATCAGACCACTTGCATTATTGGTTTGATTTCAAAACACTATAACAGCGTTCATTTCGTAGCACTGTTAAGGTATTATTTAAGTTGTTTCTACCCATCTATCACAACCGTGGAAATGACACGTTACTTTACAGACGGTGCGTATATGGACCATACCATCAGACTAAAACACTTAACTTTGCAGACAGTGCGAAAATGGACCATTCCATCAGACTAAAACACTTAACTCTGCAGTAAACCGTGCTTATCAACGGACCATTCTATCAGGCTAAAACACTTAACTCTTAAACAGTGCGTATATGGACCATTCCATCAGACTAAAACAATTAACTCTGTAGACAGTGCAAACATTTTCCCATGTAGACACTACGCATGAGAACCCTTAGACTTCACTGAAACTCTACTACATACAGTGCATATGTGGACCATTAGACCTTCACCGGGACAACAGACACTCAAGCCGTTAACATTACTGTTAGCTGGGAAATATCGGGGGAGTTATCAGATTGTCAGTTCATTCATTAAACATTTGATAGGATGACTTGAATTGCACACAGCTATAGAGCAGCCTAAAATGGGGTGGGAGGCTCGAATTTGCGAGACTGTGGACCTTTTACTAAAATTCACGGGGTACGGTCAGAGCAATGGATTGTGCATTCACCGAATTTTGACTGTTCCTGCCTTATTGGTGGACTCTTGTCAAGTTTTCTACTTTTCCAGTGTTTTTTTGTGTCTCCGAGACGGACCTTTTTTGCCCACTTCGTCAACTAGGGAGGGGGGGGGGGCTCCATCGGATGCGCAAGGAGCAGCCACATACTTCACTCTAGAAAAAACTAGAACGGCGACTACTGGTGAATTGATAGACGAGTTCTTAGCTGTGCACGTGGTTTTTGAAAGAGTGAGTAACGTCTAACCACCACGAGTTTGTAAGAAAACGGAACAGACATCAGGCTCAACCAAAAACACTTACTTTAAATCAATGATTTTCTTTATACAAAAAAGCAGTTGTATTTTGCCCTGATGGTGATAATTTTTGTGGAAACTTGCCCAGGTTAAAATCATAAATCGTGGCGAACACACAATCACCAATCGGAATGTCCTGGTTAGAGTTTGAAGCTGTCAATTCCAAATTTTCAGAACAGATGCTGCCTGTTTCAACAGCATTGATACCCTTGAGTTGACAAGGATATGCATTGTGTTGCATATTTCACATCAATTTATTGAACCGGGAAAGAAGTGTCATTAGACCATCCTGTTATACCTGTGTAATGTACAACACTTGACACGATTTGATAACTCACAACATCCCCGCCGATAAAGGTTCATCTAAGCTCCCAGTTAAGAAAATAAAGGCTGAGGTACTATGAATGTCAGATACTTTTTCACTTCGAAAAGTATGAGTGGACCTGGATGAATTGTAATATCCATCAGTTTTCAGAGAGAAATCTAGTTTTGATTGCATCATGGCGGTGAAATATGCTGATCTTCAAACTGATGGTTTTATGCAGTCGCAACGATATCGAGACAAAACTAATTCATTAATGTCCAACTCGGGACCCAGTAACTCTGGATGAGTCAAAGCGTTAAAAAAGACCAAAATTAATGTTTCCGTTAAACTGCAACGTTCACATTTTTCTTCATGACCAAAAACACTGGACACACTTTAGCCAAAAAAACTGCGGCGGTGGGNGGCGCTGATGCTTGAGGGTGTAAGTCCAGGAGTACGCAGCCAGTGAGTGGCAACTGTCCCTGAACGTCACGAGGGCACAGATATTTCAGTTGTACAGTTTAACATCCTATTCCAAAGTTGACTCTAATATCAGTACACTTATGGTAAAATATGTTTCAAACATGTGCAACGTAACCAGGCTATATAGCATGGCGGTACGAATGTTAAGTAATGGTAACCAGGCTGCACAGCCTGCCGGCATGAATGTTAAGTAACGGTAGGCAGGCTATACAGCCTGCCGGCACAAATGTTAAGTAACGGTAGACAGGCTATACAGCATACCGGCAAGAATGTTGAATAACGGTAGCCAGGCTATACAACCTGCCCGGCACGAATGTTAAGTAATGGTAGGCAGGCTATACAACCTGCCCGGCACGAATGTTAAGTAATGGTAGCCAGGCTATACAACCTGCCCGGCACGAATGTTAAGTAATGGTAGGCAGGCTATACAGCCTGCCGGCACGAATGTTAAGTAACGGTAGCCAGGTTATACAGCATACCGGCAAGAATGTTGAATAACGGTAGCCAGGCTATACAACCTGCCCGGCACGAATGTTAAGTAATGGTAGGCAGGCTATACAGCCTGCCCGGCACGAATGTTAAGTAACGGTAGACAGGCTATACAGCATACCGGCAAGAATGTTGAATAACGGTAGCCAGGTTATACAGCCTGCCCGGCACGAATGTTAAGTAACGGTAGACAGGCTATACAGCATACCGGCAAGAATGTTGAATAACGGTAGCCAGGTTATACAGCCTGCCCGGCAAGAATGTAAAGTAATGGTAGGCAGGCTATAGAGCCTGTCGGCACGAATGTTTAGGAAAAATGTTTCAGATACACGCGGTTATAATCACAATCAAACAACTCACAAGAAGCCACCTTTCTTTAATTCCAAATAAAATTCATTTTATTAGCGATTATTGAAAACACGGGAATACGAAATGCTATCATTGCATTTAGTTAATAAAGATACATGTATACAAGCTCAGATTGAACATGTTAATATGATCATATCTTCAACTTACCTCCGTTTTTATTTTAACACCAGAGAACCTACAAAAAGAATATAGACATCTTTTTATTTTAACTCCAGAGAATCTATAAAGAGAATAAAGATATCTTTAAATTAAAGTACGTTTGGCAAGTTATTAATGTGCATTATGTACGATCAGAAGTTCTTAGATGTGTCTGTTGTAAAATATTGAGGTCACACAATGAGGTCACACAATGAGGTCACACATTGATACTTTCTCCAATCAGAGGTTTAAGACCATAGTAGAACATAAGATTGTTGAAAATTCAGCAACATATCAAAAACAACGATGCAACGTGTCCCCAGAAGTTGCCACAGTTTGCCGCTTTTTAAGAGTATGAATGACCCTCATGCCAATAAAGTCTGCAAAACAGTAACACCAAACATTTCTGAAAGTTCAAAGCATGCAGAACTTACGTTTTACCAAACCGACATTAATCACATTAGGTGGCCATTACTTTTATTGAAATTTAAGCAACTAGAAAACTAAAATAATACCAAAAACAGCAAAATTTATTTCCAAATTTCTTTTGATGACAATTTTCACAATGGAATCTCAAAAATGCTGTTATCGTTTTCTAAATTATCATTTTGGTATCAGAGTTTGCTTATAAGAACCATGAAGTCCTTGATAACACCTTATGCAAAAATAGAAAACTTTAAAAGCAACACCCATCAGCGTTTGGATTACAGTCGATAAAGCATGGTGTCTGAAATCCGATCAGCCATCAATGAGATATACTTTTTCGAATTTAGCCTACTTTGGAAATTTTTCTGGGCTTTTATGTAACCGTGCCCTGAACTTCGTCCCAGAAACAAAAATCCAAACTTTTAATAGCAGCGCTGGGTCCCGTAATTGTTCGTTATGATGTTTTTTAAATTCTTACTTTTATTTGTAAAAAGAAATATCTAAGGAGTCGTCGTTCTTCTATGCCACAGTTCAAAAGCTCAATTCCACTGGCTATCATTAGTACAAGAGTGTGTCTCATATGATTGCTTGTCATCCTACCTTGTAAGGCCTTTGCCTGAGTAGACCGAGTGATAGTATATTGATGTCTCTTTAATTCCTATACCATAGTAATGATACCTGTGTAATAAAAATAATTGAATCAGTATCACTGAATAAATAGTAACATAAAGCCTGCAGCGCCTCCCGGGTGTCGTGGCCGTTCAACAAGTTAAGTGATGACTGTAGAGTACTGTCATCACGTGCTCCACTTAGAGGTTACAGCACATCTTATGTCGCAGAAACAGTGGCAAAATGAGAAGAGATAAAAGCTATGGAAAAGATAATGAACAATACGAAATTTTGTCTGTGAAAGCAACAACCACAGGGATGTAAATACACACGACAACGATGTATTTCAAATAATCATTTCCAGGTCCAGTTTGACAACAATCATTAGTAAACAATTCTGCCGGCAATATCAGGTGCACATCACCTGACATGCCTTAGGTATCGCTCCATATTGCTTACTTATACGACCACCGATGCTTCAGTCCTCTATTTTTTGTCTCTCGTTAGATTGGCATGTTTTACCTGTTTTGATATGTCAAGCTTTTACTACGCGGTCAGAGTTTATTGTTTCTGCCACATCTGATTGGTCAGGTCAGGAATAGCAACCCGCCCACCTGTGTTGTCTGGACAACATGAACGACAAGTGATTTTAGGTGGATAGCCAGTCAACATCACTTCAAAACGAAAGTGACCGTAGTGTTTGTTAGCCAGTCAACATCACTTCATAACGGAAGTGACCTTAGTGTTTGTTAGCCAGTCAACATCACTTCATAACGGAAGTCACTGTAGAGTTTGTTCGCCTATCGGTGAAGAAGAATATCAGTGGCCGTGTAATAACATACAATAAACAAACCTTTACCCACAGTGAGCACACTTACACTATTTACATTTAATGCCCGCGAGCACCAGCTAAAATGCAATACTTACAATGGTTCTTCGCGAACAAAACGTAAAACTGCACAACTTACTTTGATTGTCCGCGAGTTCCAAGTCGGCGGGTGGTTAGCTTTGGGAACCGTTGGCGAATAATCTGCGGCAAAAATCATCACGTCAACTACTCGATGTCACCGAGAGTTATAAAAACATGTCTACTTGCCTGTGTTCTACTAAATACGTGTAACAGTTAGAGCCCACGAATTGGTTAGACAGTTATTGGCGACTCAGGAAATCGGCATGCAGAGTTGACAGTTTAAAAGACATCTAATTAAACTTTAAATGACCCCACAAACGTTTCCATTTGACTAAGACCCTGGGCACACCATGGCGTATTCGAAAAGGTTCCCATCCACTCTAATCGTCATGGTATTTGTTTACAGTCCAGCTCAAGAGTGTGTTTTGAAAAAGTTACGTTTCTGTTGGTCATTTTGACATGGACACTATGCACTGAATCAGGCGTCGGCCTACCCCTGAAGATTAAGTTGCACTTTCACTTGAAAATGAGTGTGGAATGTATCTTAATTTTGTAATACAGACATTGACTCTCCCTAAGTTAACATTCAACAACGCACAGCGTCCTTCCTTTGTTTACAACTGACTTGTATATTTCACCACTGTCACCATTCATTAATTGTTAAGCTTAATTTACTAATACCACCTAGTCAATATTGAGTCGTTCATTATCTGTTAGTTCCATCTAGTCAATAGTGAGTCGTCCATTATATATTAGTACCACCTAGTCAATACTGAGTCGTCCATTATCTATTAGTTCGTGAGCCGTGTCAGTTTTTCAGGTAGCCGAATTAAGTAATGTCAACTGCGATGTGCATGGATATTCTACACACCCCAAAAGTGTCAGTACGCACGTGCAGTGTACTCAGCAGTCATCTTATAAGGACAACTCCAGACTTTCATAGTAAGCGTTCCTAGACACTGTGCAAACCCAGGTTATATGTTGTATGAATTAAACTAGTTGTAGTGACGTGTATTCTTTGTCACCACCAAACAATATTAAGAAAATTTTGTTGCCATCATTTTTTCATGCCGAAAATTAGCAGGTAAAGTAGGGGGAAGTCCAACGACTCTCCTAGCCGTCTAAAGTGACCGAGAGCCACGTGGAGCGTTGAAATGCGCCCACGACTGCACTGTAAACGGTGTGCTTCTAGGGATGTTTATTTGCATCATAATACAATTGCAAAATTCTAAAAACATCTTGCAAGGGTTTTAGGAGATACGGTCGTGTCGTAGATGTGAAAATATCACCAGGGGGCACCACAGTTGATGGACCCGTTTGGAAATCCAGATCACTCATGCTCTTGTCAGTAGGAAAACATCTGTTGCCATCTCCATAGGACCACATCTGTTGCCATCTCCATAGGACCACATCTGTTGCCATCTCCATAGGAACACATCTGTTGCCATCTCCATAGGAACACATCTGTTGCCATCTCCATAGGAATACATCTGTTGCCACCTCCATAGGAACACATCTGTGGCCATCTCCATAGGAACACAAGTGCTAAATTTCAGAAAGATCTTGCAAAGGTTAAAGGGGTTACAGCTGTCGACGCACAAAAAATAAAATTGCCACTGGCTGGTACCAGAGTAGTTGAACACCTCAGCCTCAGTCTTGTCATTGGGAACACATCTTCAAATTTTAATTCTTCAAGCGGTTTGGGGGATGAAGAGGGTGATGCCAAAATGTACTCATATTTTTTAAAATGGCCACTGGTGGTGCAGAATAGAACAAATCCGCCCTTAATAGAAACCTATCTGCAAAGTTTTATGACGATAAAACAGCCACTATACATCGAATCTATCCAGAAACGGAACCGTAGACTTCGAACCGGACGATCGCCGCAAAAATAAAAAAAGTTCATATTCAATTCAACGTTTCGTCTTTACAAAAGACATCATCAGGATCATATTTACAACAATTTAGGACAACAAGTGCCTACATACAACTCAGGTAACTTCCATAGAGTGAAGTGAGAGATACATAGAATAGAGTCAGCAGCTGGTCATCACCATAGTTGCAGGGCCACTGAGCTCTGCATGTTATTCAGAGAATCAATGGCATGCTGGTTCTGAATGGCCAATGACTCTTTAATTTACAGTAACTTCTTATTAGGTTCTCTGCAGATAATACTAACAGAGTTGTCTTTAATAGAATAATAGAAACCCTTAATTAAATTTCATGAAAATCTTCCAAGGACTTTCAAAGATACAGAGGACAACGAAAAATATATAATTGCCACTAGGAGGTGTAGGTAGTCGGATCCGTCCAAATCTTGTCGTTATCCGCTGTCGACTTCATATAAATACACTTGCCAAATTTAATAAAATTCCCTCAGATGACGACAAAATTTGCTACTAGGAGGTGCCACAGTATTCTGAGTCGTCCGAAAATCATCATCAGCCGTCGTCCTCCCAGTAGAAACACCAAGGTCAATTTTCAAAATTATCCTTAGAGTGGTTTGATTGATAGAGGGGGATGCCGAAAACAAGAAAATAGTGAAAATGGCCACTAGATGGCCGAACTACGGCGAAGCCATCCCAAAACGTGAACATGTCGTGTTTTTAATAGAAAGTAATTAACTAAATTTCATAAAAATCTGTCGAGGAATTGCAGAGGAACAGAGTAAAACGATAAAAAATTGAATTGTCACTAGGGAACACAGTGTTCGTCGAATCTGTCCTAAAGTCGTCTTTGTCCGTTGTCATCTTCATATATACTCATACTCAATTTAATAAATATGCTTCAGAGGGCGTAGGAGATACAGCTGTGGGCACAAAAACTGCCACTAAGAGGCGCCATAGTAGTCGAATTCGTTGAAAAACATCATCAGCCGCCCTCTTCACATTAATAATATATTTGCCAATGTTTACAATCATCCTTAGAGTGGTTTGGTTAATAGAGAGGCAGACGAAGAAACAGACTCAAAAACAGTGATAATGGACAGCGGGTGGCCCAAAATACCTTGAATCCATCTGAAAACGAGAGGGCAACGTCATCCCACTAATAGACGCCAATTTGCCAAATTTTACGAATATCTGTTGAGGACCTTTAAAGATAGAGAGCTAATCGTAAAAAAACTAAAGTTGCCACTAGTGGGCTCATCGGTAGTAGGATCCATCCGAAAGTTCGCTCATACGCCCCATCCATAAAGGGAGCATATGTGCTAATTTCATGAACATGCATCAAAGGGTTTTGGAGATAGAGTAGCGGAGGCCGGAGGGGCGACTCCGGACGCCAGACGGATGGATGCAAGGGGATGACGGCATAATGCGCCCACATATATTCATGTGGGTGCCGAAAAATGAAGACTCTGACCGGGAAAATAGCAGCCACTGACAGAGGGTGCCAAATTCCAACCCCAGTATCGTCTTTCCAAGACATAACAGACGTTTCCGTCTAACTACACCATGGTCTGCCTTGTGAACCCATACTCAATCATAAACGATGGTCAATGTAACTACTGAGAGTGACCATGACTGTTGGTCTCTTGTTGAAGGGTGGACCAGTTATTGTGCAATATAGGCCTACTGGAATATTACCACAACTGAAGTCAGCGCCAGCTATTTGAATATTGCTTAAAATGCAAGAGGAGCTAGTATATTTGTTACGTAAAAATGAATTCTCCTCAAGGTGGGCGCGGGATACAGTTCTCAGTTTTCAAAGTGTCTCGTTACTTCCTGAAACCCCACGGTAATTCTTGATCTGCCCCTGCAAACTCAGGGAGTTTACGAACGGTGGCACTACGACCGCCTGACCTTGACCTAAACCTTTCAGAATAGTCGATAAGCTACGCTGACTTACAAGCACAACAGTAATACCACAATGCGTTTTGCACAAAAATTATGTGGGCACTAAAGTGCAGTAACTACTGACGTCATGTAGGAGAACAGTTTCGATAATTATATTTGTCTAAACTTAATACGGCCGGTAAGTAAAGTAACCAGTAACTTGGGAGGATTCAAGGGGAGGGGGTACGAGTGGCGTCAAGTCCCAACTGCTTAGACACGGCGTTATGTGGGCTAGCTGATCTAAGATGTTGCAAGGTGGGCCTATCCATAATTTTCAAAGGAATGTATCCAGCCAGTACCCCCAAAACGGCATACTGGTGACGTTTTTGTCGAGTATATAAATCTTATGCTCTTTCTACTCACTTTTCCGAAGGTGGCAGCACCAGCCGGCGTGAATTGTTTCTTCTTACAATAATCCAAGTAGTGTGTGTACAAGACACAACGCGGGAGACAGACCCCTTCAGCCCGCTCATAATTGTCAGACAACCTGTAAGAGCACAATGCGACTTTTGTATCGAGCTGCGACACAAAATGTACTACAGTGATATTGCGATGATCCTCAGGGAAACCCTAATCAGATGTTGAAACAGCCATGAACCTCTATTGAAGACATTATATGCAAAAGAATAGCAGAAGACACGATGACAGCACGTTTTACAAACTTGTACAAAATAGTCTTGATACTTCAATACGTATATATGCGATAGAGGATACTGCACCAGTTAGATGTGAAGGTGTTACCAGGTGAGGGTGTCGGAAAGTTGAGACTGCTTCTGTACGTGGGTTTCATTTGATGACCTTTGACCCGCCTCGACATCACCATCAGGGTCGGAGTCTTCTGACGAGCAAAACAAGTCGAAGTCAACAGACATTTAGCGAAATCGAATGAAAGAGATAAATGCAGACGTTCGTTTTCCCCAATGGCCTACACGTCAAACTTATCCGGTTAACTGAGTGTGCGTAAATTCTAAAGCCAGTGCATAATGCATATCATCGCGTTTACATAACCTTAATCAACTTTCCCCGTTGTTTCAACAGCAATACAAATTAGCTTTAGCGATTGTCATATAAATCGTCCACAAACTTAAGGGTCATTAAAACCGGCTATGCAGTCATCCAGCATCACCATTCATTTAATAACTTGTACGTGAATATCTAGGAAGGGGCGCGTTTTTATTGGCCCTCACTGTATGCACAGCCGAGACTAACACAACACATTTTCGGTTTGTCAAAAGGGTTTTTGCTTCCACGGATATGACACGAGCAATGTTGTTAAGTAAACACTTCCATTCATCTGCAATTTTTGAGAAAAGGGAAAAGCACCTATAGATTACTCGAGAGTTCGGAAGTTTATACTTGAGATGAGTTATGGGACACCTGCGGAGCTAATTCAACAGCATAATGTTAAGAGAATTATTTGTAACTGTCCTGAACATTATCACATTACGGTCGGTGTTTTGAGAAAAGCATACACAATAACATAATTTTTAAAACGAAA
>NMRA01001132.1:0-16307 GCA_002633005.1 Phoronis australis | reverse complement strand
AGGAATAAGCAGCATTTCGACAGATGCGCGTGCCCAGCCTAAAATCTGGGGATGCAAGAGTCTTGAATTCTTGGGTTTGCGGACCTGTTGACTAAAAAAAAGGTAAGCGGGGTATATTCAGGGCCTATGCGTTGTTTATTCACCCCACGAGCCCCCCTGGTTGCGCGCATGTGCTAGTCGGCAGTTCGCACCTGAACTCACAAATGGGATCTGGTAGAATTTTAGGGGGGCCATGGCCCCCTTGGCCCCCCTAAATCCGCCACTGGACTGGTTTGAAATTGATTTGACCGGTGACGTGCAATCCCTGTTCTCACAGTTTATCGATAGTTGGCTGTTCATCTTAAACTTTTCAACATGGTGATTTGGCTGTCCGTGCTAAACTTTATGTTGAATGTTATTTCAGAGGCGAAATTGATTTTCAGTGAAAACTAAGTATTGTTCTTAAATGACATAAAACCTGACGGACGTTAACTGTTCGAACATTGCCGCTCACTCCCGTATTGTAATACGTGGATTTCCGGTTTCTGAAGCCAACAATTTACACATCGGTTTGATTTTCTGAATACATAGGTCACAAAAATGCATTAGTTTCTTGTTGATTTTGTAATACGTGTCACATCAAATATTTGTTAATTAATGTTTACAATAAAAAAATTAAGGCTTTGATTAAGTTGACTGTTTATTGTCCATCGGCCTGGGGTATTAATGAAAATTGCAGAATCTTAAACTGAGAACGATCAATTTATAATAACATTAAATTCTTTGTAACCCAAGTTCGTTTTTGGAATATGTCATGATCAGAATTGAATATTGTGCTCTTCACGCTGTGTCATAGAACGGAAAGTTAGTTGTCTTGGATTTGACGTTTAGGGGTTCAAATCTTATCCCCAAACTTCAACTGAGTTGGACTTCAACTCCAACTCAAAATAATTTCCCTGTATTGGTTCACCGTTATAGTGAGACTGTGACGTCACAGTCAACAGACCCATGTCATCAAAACTGCACTAAGAATAAGCGCTCTACACTTTGTATTTCTCAAGCTCAGTTCATGAAGCCACTTGCAACCGATTTCATAAAGGTGGTTTAAAGTTCAACCCGGTTTAAACTGGACTTAGACCACATTTAAAGATAATCTGCATTTCATGAAGGTGGTTTAACTTTTAAACCAGCGGTTTAGTAAAACCTGGTTTAACGCCAGTTTAGTCCTGGTCTAAGTTTTCATTTCACCAACGAGGTATATATTCCTTGGACCTGCATTAAGATCTTAAACCAGATTTATCTTTAAATTTGGTCAGACCCAGGTTTAATACTGTTGAATATGTCAGACTTGCATGATATAGGTGCAACTGAATGGTGCTGCGATGTGCATTTACGACGCAGGCTGTTTTCAGTATTCAGTTTCACGACGACACGAGATTAAACGTAGCAAGAGCGGATCTAGGATTTTTAAAAGGGGGACCAAGTAAAAAATTTGAAAAATTATAGATTGGATATCACTAAAATCAAGGATAAAAGGGTGTCCAAATCCCTTGACAGCTTTAGATCCGTCTATGCGTAGACCAGTACGTGCTAGAGAGCGTCCTTCGGGACCTCAGAATACGACTGGTCGAGCAGGGCGTCATCGTCGTAAGCGCTATGGGTTTGACTGAAAGCAGCATCCCCTGATTCTTCTGACTGAGTTCCACCTCCACTGGTCCCTGATTTAACGTTGCCGGGAAGGGGTCTTGCCCTCACCCCCCACTGGCCGCAAAAAATAAACACTAAAATGACACGGAAATAAATTTGGGCATTTATCATGTTACGGCAAATCGTGAGCATGTACTATAATGTGTGTACGAGTGTTGGGCACAGATATTTACATTTTCCTTATGAGAAAAGCTTTTAGACCTTTTTCGCAAATGCCTGTACTGATTCTACTAATGTGTGCCATTGTATACCCACGTGATCAAGGTTTCATTAAAGCACTTCAACAACTTCTTTGTTGGGTTAATCCAGATCGACAAAGTACGGTGGCTTGGTTTACTGTAAACCTGGTTTTACTAAACCCGCTCCCTGGTTTAACAAAACCAGGCTTTTAGACTTTTAAACCACGTTGGTGAAATGCAAGTCAGGTCTAAAATTAGAGCAGGTTTAGGAAGACCAGATTTAATTCTTAAACCCGGTTTTGTTAAACCACCTTTATGAAATCGGCTGTTAGTGACACATGTGGAAAACAAAGTTTAACTCAGTTCATGACGTCATTAAATGAGCCAACGATAATCAAGCAACTGAAATGAACTTGTCAATCAGTTCAGTTTGAGCTACAATGTTGATGTTGGCAATGACAATCTTATGGAAGCAGAAGTATAATGAAAATAACAAGCAGCTGAAGTGAGCACGATAATAAAATGATTCATTGTGACTCGATCTTTTTACACTGCACAAATAGTCGAGTACTTTACATCACAAAACTACGAGGAACATCTGCGTGTCGTCTCTCCATCTACACAGATGGTAATAATAAATACTCTAGTCTCTTCACTATTATTCAATAAAGGGTGTGAAACGTAAGCATTGGCGGCAATCTATTCGCTTAATTGAATATAAATATTATGAATGAATTAATTTATCAGTCGACTTGTATAAAAAGAGTGAACAGACCAGTCTAAGGTCATGTTTTGTGTTGGACAGCAAGACCGGTGAGTATTAAGAGCAATTAGACGCTAAAACCTAGCATAACCACATAAACCATTTTTAAAAGTACTTTATGATCAGGTTTAAGTATGCATTGATTGAATTTAGTTCATGTGCTTTATCAGTAAAGCTTAAAAGCCCCAATTATAGTGGTTTACTTTTCACGAGATTATCAACCGAAATAACAACCACTTCATTTGACATTGTTTGACATTACTGCAATTCGGATTTCCAGGTGCGTGTATAGACCAATATTATATACGGACCAATATTATATATGGACCAACATTATATATGGACCAATATTATATATGCATTTGCTATTTATGGGCATAGGAAGGTCTTGTTGATCATCATTGATTTGGAAAAGGCTTATATATGTTTGGCTGACAGATTTCACAATTTTATGCGCCACTCGAAAAAGTGATTTGATAGGGTGACATGATCAAAGCAGAAGTTTAAAATGCATGAGTTTTGAGGGGTTGGACATTAAACATGATTGTAGCAGGCCAGTTTAGCTTAGCCCGACATATAGAGAAGCATTAGCCACGAGACACAAGACTCTAAGAGCAGCCCGATGTGTGATGCGTGCGCAACTGATGTTGGAAGGCCTAAACGTGTGGTAGTCCTGTCAAGGGCTTCGTTGATTAATATGACTTATATGGCATGCCGAGCCGTATCTCCAAATGTGACGTAGTTATGTTCAAGAACTTCATATCCGAATATTCCCCACATTCTAAGATTCACATTTCTTTTGTAAAAGACAATATATAGCGGGTTTGTGCAATGGAGAAGTATGCAAGTACGCGAGACGTTGACAATCAGATACGTCCCTCTTTTGTGGTGAGATTTGCTTCCTTCTGTACGGTTTCTATTTACTACAATATGGCTTAGGAGGCACAGAGCAGGCTTTATTGTGTCTAGTGATGTTTGGCCCTTTCACTCCTACTGAAAAGCAAGGTAGGCTAAGAAAAAATGGGCAAAACACAAAATCGTCAGCTTTCAACCCAAAACCATCACTTACCGGGCCCTGCATTATATTCTGAAAACAAATTTTCTACAGATTTTAAAAGTGTGTTCTAAAAGTACTGCCAACAACCTATTGTTTGCAATTCTGACTTGTTTGAGGGCTACCTGAAATCACAGCCAATTTCTCAGTCGCTACAGAGCAATGCTCAATGCAACAGGTGGCCACCATCTTGCAGAAGTGGGCAGCTACATCCGAGCAAGTGATTGGTCGCATTCCCAGCATGTTCACACATACAAACCGCATTCATTCAGCGTGCATGCAACACCTACTTAAAAAACTACCCCTAAGCCCGTGGTCTATCCCTAGATTTTAATATTTTGGCATTGCAAATTGACCGCGGCAGCAGCGTAACTGTTCAGCGCAACCTTACCTGCAATACGCCGATGATGTGCCGCCTATTGACAGAAATAAACGTGGCACTATGAAAATTCAGGGCAGTTTCATTTTTCAGTATGAAAATGTACCGCCTAGTGTTGGTTACTTTGTGTATTCTGTACCTGTCGACGTCAACCACAGCTCACAGAAGTAAGTATAATTAAATGCGTATATTGCAGTTTATTGTTAACGCTAGAGACTTGTAGTCGTCCTGTCAATCCAAACGCGTGATGTGACATATTTTATCATAATCAACACACGCACACACGCACACGCACACACGCAAACATATAAATCGTGTGCGACAATTTATTTTACAACAACGCCTTCAACCAAACTTTTATCCAATTCAATGCAATTCCTTTATTAGAGTCATAGTCTCTCCAAATAAGATTTTTTTTAGAAATTGAGAGGAACATCATGAAATATTTGAGAAAGCGAGTCTACAAAACTAGTACATTGGCTAACTATGCATTCCACGAACCACATTAAATGTCACCTTCCTATGTATTCAAATTATTCTGCCGTGATGGACAGAGTTGGAACCACCGGCCTTGCAATAGAAGCACAACGGTGTTATGCTCTTGGTTCAAGAAGCACAACGGTGTTATGCTCTTGGTTCTTGAAACTCATTTCAAGGCTTTAGCTTACCTCCAGCATTTTTTGCATTTGAACATGTGTTGAATACTAAGGCTTAATGAGTGACTGCAGCGGATATTTGGTTTCAGTGCCAAACTAATTCATTGGCTGTATTTTGCACGTGCAAAGAGCACACCTTTAATTGGTATACTTGGGACTTCTACAGAGCGCGACAGGTGCTGGCGAAGGATGGTGCCAAAGGCAAGCCTGCCGAATCCAACCTCCACTAAAGACATGGCCGTGTCGAAATGTATGAGAGGATGCACAAAAGAGTGCGTCAGGAACAACTGCTTTGCCTTCCGTTGCAATACACATCAGCGTATGTACACTTTAAAATGTTAATACTGAGAGCCAATCAAATTAGCATCTAATAGGAAGCTTCAAATAGTCATATATGCTATTACAAAAATATGTAAAAAAGAAAAAAAAAAGGATTGTAAAGATATGAAAATCGGAAGCAACGAGATTTATAGGCGACACATAAAATTTACTAACACTACCTAAGGGGAATTCATTGAGAAAAAGGTGAAATTTTCGACTACCATTTAATGATAGTGTGAATTTACTTGACATATTTTTACAAAAAATTAGAGCATTTCAATTAATTGGTCACNGGGGGGGGTAGATTTGAAGAAAATATGATGGTGAGGTTGGTGGTCACCACATGTATAGTTTGAGGAGACGTTAATAAAGTTGTGGCGAAAGTTGGCACATTTGTAACTAAGACAATGATAGCTACACCTTGGCACATGAGATAGCTACACCTTGGCGCTTATGCTGACACAAATCTAATTAGTTCAAGATGATATCGCGAAATTCACACTTGAATCAAGTTAGCATGGACATTTTCGATACGTTGATCTACAGAAAGTTGGGCAAGGGTCTGACCCTACCTCCGCCAGGATTACGGAGGAAATTCGCTCAGTGGTGTGGCTTGATCCCGACTATAGCTTTGGTGGGCAAAAATTCAATTATCGCACAGTAGTTCATTAATTTAAGAACAGTCCCTCCGATTGTTTAATTAGATTAAGTACACTAATTTGTTTTAGCTGCTTGACATTGGCTGGGATCGAAATTCTCCCGCTTTATCAATCGCAGCTACTGACTATGCAGCATTGGCAAATGTATGAAACATGATGTCCTTCATCCATGGTTATTATTTTGTTCCGTAAGCCATAAGTATACCCCACCGCACAGCAATGGAAATGTGCCGGCATTATGGTATCCGCAAAAGTTTTGAAACGTTATTTATGTCCAGAAAGTCGTGTCCGCATTATGTGGGATTAGTAGGTGGCGCTGAACGCCTGCCCACCAAAGATCTGATAGTGAATTTCGGTATCATGATTTAGCTACTTCAAAAATCATCCATTATGAAGGAAACAAATCTTGAAACCAGTCGGAAATGCGTAAAAATCGCATTGTAATATGAAGAGTTTGTTTGCAGGTTACTGGAAAGCAAAACAAGGTCGGTATAATTACGGACGACAAGCTAAGTGCGAACTGTTCCTTTACCACCAGAGCCTCTCCGACTTCAGCATTAGGGCTAATGGAATATGGCGTCATTCCAATCGTCGCTTCATAGTGAACACTTGTTGTGAGTACCAACCAAGTCCCACTCGTGAAGTAAAATCGACATTAGAGTCACCGCCCAATAGCTGTTGAATGAAAATTAATAACGATGTGGAAGGCAGATTCCATTTTCCCTCCAAAAATTCAAACATAACTTCGGTATTTTGACAACCAATCGTTGCTGGTGTCTTTATCTGTGGATTTTGCGTGTCACTGTAATTAGGCCGTTGCAAAAAGGATAAATCTCGCAACTCCCTACTACGGGTTTATACTTGAGTCTTTTCGCGGCTGTCTTACCGAAAAGAAAAGACTTATAACTGAGTGGGGTAGAACTTTTGTAATAAAAAGAGAAACATCAGATTGGAAGAGCAAAATGAAGGAATCAATTCATACCAAATTTGAACCAAAATAACGTGAAATGAGGTGAGGAGTGTTACACAATCAATTCTTTGTACAACAGTATGACAACAGTGACACATAAGTTCGAGTTTTTAGAAGTCAAGATGAAATCTGCTATCATTCCAGCACCTTTCTGATCAAGATGGTAGCGACGTGTTTCGAGCTCATCACGTGCCATCACGTGATCCACAGTTGCTATTTCAACTAATATGAACACCCTCTTTCTTTTGCTTTCGCCAGATTGGAATGTGAAACGATTTTCAGCAATAACTCTCTAGAACTGGTGAAATTGTATAACTGTGTAAGCCTACAGTCCTCTATGTATTTTTGGTTTTCACTGGCATTTATCCAAGTTGATGAAAAGTGGATTTCACATTCTTTCACCTGTGGCAGCCATTGTTTTATCAAAACTTGATATTATGTTGCAAAAGAATCATTTGGGGATAGATTTAGACGAAATTCGTCTTATGAACGTATTAACTGAGAGCAAAGTGGATAGGGTTAGTTTACCATTATGTTGAGATGGGCTCCGGCGACAACACCCTTACACCTTATTTCAAGCTAATTCCAATCAATCAGAGGGCGGTAGATGTAAACTGAACGACAGTACTCAATACAGTGCAGAGAGTCAATTTATGAAGAACCACAAAGTGCTTGCGGGATATAAGTATTATTTTAAATCAGGGTAAAAATCATTTATGTGGAACAGATATGGGTGACAACGTACCAGTGCAATCGTGACACCTAACTCGGCTGAAAATGCAGTCCAAAACAACAGCAATACCTACCTATTTGAATCGATCTGACATCTGAATGACGCTCATCTGACATTAGTTTTTGTTAATCTATGGATTGGCTCAAAGACATGTAATCTATGGATACGCTCAAAGACATATGCCGCTGTGATCGTCTGCTTCTTTGTCGTTAACAGTTTCAGTGAAAAATCATCAGTAAATGTGGTAGGAGCGGCTTGTTTTCGTTTGTCGGAGATATCCATTGTGTCAAATCTCAATCTCTACATTTCTCGCAGTCAAACCATGTGACAACAATCCGTGCGCCAGTCAAGAGAACACAGAGTGTTACGTCAACGCAGACACATCAACGTACGAATGTAGGTGCAGCGAAGGGTACGAGAAGAAAGAAGACGGCACGTGCCAGCTAGGTAACATAAATGTATTTTCAAATTTTTTGCAGCATAAATATTACCTAGTAAATAAATCGTAATAAATCATAAATTTTCTAAAATTGTCTGAATAATGCAATTGTACGTTAACACTTTCTCAAAAATTGCGCAAATTTTTTTTAAGCACTATCTTGCAGCTTCAGATGTTAAACCAATGCAGTACAAAACCATGCAATAATAAACCACACGAAACAATGTAAACCAATGCAATGCAATAGAATGCAATACTAAACCATACGATACAATAAAAACCAACGGAGTGCAATTCCATGGGATACTAAACCAAACCATACGATACAATATAAATCGTTTTTATGAACAACGTACTCCTCTCAGAAATCTAGTCCCCGAACTATTTTACGGAGGAATCAGCTGAAACATAAGAATTTCGATATCGACGCCATCAAAACCCTTTCTTAAGTCAATGTACACTATGAACAACATAACGGAAACTACGAGCAACATCATGTACTCTGTGAGCCTTATCATGGCAATGTTGTATATTTTGTTTCATTGATTCACTGAATGAGTGGCAAACTTTGTGTCAAATGCATTAATGACTGCGATTAGGTTCAATGTTTGTTCTTAGTTGTTCTCGTATACGAAAGCTGTAAAATTTTCCAATACTATTTCTGTTTTTATAGCCGATGACCAGTTACAGCTTTGCATTACTTTTCAAATGTATTTACTGAAATTCTGTCATGCCTAACAATTGTTTGACGACATGTGTTTCAGTGGACCCTTGTGACAGTGCACCGTGCGCTAGCAAAGCCAACTCCGAGTGCGTCAGCAGTGGATCAACATTCGAGTGCAAATGTGTCGAAGGATATGAGAAGGATGCAAATGACGAATGCCAACAGGGTAATGTACTGACTGACTGGCATCAAAATGACTAGTTCTCTTGTACTAACAGGATATTGTACTGAATGACTGGGATAAAAACTTGACTAGATCCGATGTGCCAACAGGGTAATACACTGACTGACTGGCATCAAAAGAAAACTAGTTCTCCCTACCGTCAACAGAGGGCCAAAGGGTAATAGTACAGAATGAGATCATCCGCCAGCCCTTTTTGCTAAAGCATGGATAGAAAATATGTTCGGTACGTTGCACACACAGTGCAGCAACTGAAACATTGAAGTCCTTATTAACTGCATTTGAAAAGCCACTTTAGAAAGAACAAAAACAGGGCTTTGCCTCACGTCACGCTGGTTTGCATGACTTTCCTTTCATGTTAGTCGTACTTTGCCTAATGTCTCGTGGCGATCTTTGCCAGCTGTTGCTTGTGATGGTAATTCTGTCTCATTTTATGTTCATTTGAGAACGAATCAGGGGTGTTTCGAAATATCGTGAGTGATTTTACTGATGTCTCTTGGTCAAATGCTGGACCATTGGTCTTTGGGATGTTGATCAGAATTTCGGAAGAATGAGAGAAACGAAATAAAGACCGCCAATAATGAAAAATGTCGTGTTTTTCGTCTCAGAAAACTTACTACTCAAGCTCAGTTACTTTGTACAACCAAAATTTCGATTAGACCTTAAATCATCGTCAATACCGGAAGACAAAGTCATACTGAGACACCAGATATTAGAAGTCTATACAGCCAACAGGAAAGATCAAGTAAGGTCAGTACATGTCACTGAGTGGTGGGAGTAATGGTTAGACAGGTAAACTGACTTTTCTTCCTACCGTAACAAAAGGGTAATTTCATGCAGAACAAATTTAAGCTCATAAGTAAACCGTGACAAAGCATTAAATTGTGCGAATAATGCAAGTAGTTCAATACCATACAACACAATATACAAGATTGGCCTTTACGAACAGCTTACCCCCTCCTCTCAGAAAAGTAGTCCCTGAGCCAATTGATGGAGACATCAGCTGAGACTGAAAGACTTAGCTCAAGTAAATGAACGCTGAGATCTCTGTCAGGGTATTGATTTAAATTCAACAAACGTTCATTTGTCAATTTGATTAAAGAAATGACTAACGAACATTTTTCGAAAACTGGACTGACTACGAGTAGTCTAAATATTAGTCCGCAGTTGTTCTCATGCACGAAGGATGGTAAATCTTACAATTTCCGATTTCTATTGTCAATGATCAGTTACAACATTTTCATGGGCGGCGCGCAGCACTGAAAAAACTGGGGAGGGGGGCTAAAGCCCCTCAGCCCCCCTGTGGGGCACCACCTAATGACTATGTGCGGTGTTGCACTGAAAAAAGAGGTGGGGCCCCTCAGCCCCCTATGGTGCGCCGCCCATGATTTTACTACATTGCAAATGTATATATTGAAATTTCACACTGTCTAATAACTATTTGACAACCTGTGTTTCAGTGGACCCTTGTGACAGTGCACCGTGCGCTAGCAAAGCCAACTCTGAGTGCGTCAGCAACGGTTCAACTTTCGAGTGCAAATGTGTTGAAGGATACGAGAAGGATGCAAATGACGAATGCCAACAGGGTAATGTACTGACTGACTGACATTAAAATGACTAATTCTCTTGTACTAACAGGATATTGTACTGACTGACTGGGATAACAACTTGACTAGTTCCGATGTGCCAACAGGGTAATATACTGACTGACTGGCATGGAGACCCTTTTGTCGCATTTGAGAAACAAGTGTTGAATGAACATCAAACAAGGTTTTACATCACGCTAGGCTTGGTGACAGACAGAATCATGTGAGACACCAAATAGTAGGCGTTTATATTGTCACCAAGTGAGAGGGAAAAGGGAAATTGGGAAAAGGTTCGTGAAAATCAATGTGTGACGGAAGTCATGGCCAGAACTGTAGTCATGACCAGAGCTGTAGTCATGGCCAGAGCTGTATTCATGGCCAGAGCTGTAGTCATGGCCAGAGCTGTAGTCATGGCCAGAGCTGTAGTCATGGCCAGAGCTGTAGTCACGGCCAGAAGTGTAGTCACGGCCAGAGCTGTAGTCACGGCCAGAGGTGTAGTNTACAATATGAACGTAAACTAATGGTGAACATATGATACGAGTTGAATAACTCCTACAGCCTGTACAATATGAACGTAAACCAATGGTGAACACATGCCTTTTTCTGTTTGTTGTAATATTTTGCGTTTTCATACCAGTGTGATTTCTTTAAAAGTTTATTTTGACCCATTTTCTCCATTGTTAATAACTTAACCTGAACTTCATTTTCGAATGCTTTGTATTTTCACAAAATGGTATTACTAACCTACCAGGTTACGTTACGCAGATTCTATTAACTGTGTCTTGTCATGATTGACAAGTCTTTTCTTTTTACGGGACTGTTTTACATTTCTAGTTAACGTAGAGCCTGTCTGCTCGCTGACGATAGACGCCGGGTACGGCAGTGGTACGTCGTTAACTATAGCACGTCTGAATGAATGCAAGGATTCCTACGAAAGCCAACTGAAGGAGCAGTATGAAGGGACTCTGCAGACTTTCTTGCCAAATGCAATTCCGGCATGTGTTGAAGAGAAGTTTGATATCAAGCTTACGTTCCAGGAAGTAAGTTTAAAATGCTGGCTGCCTATTTTTAATTTTTTTACATGAAATTAACCTGACGTCCGATTTAACGTCACCTATGCAAGGACCAACGTTTTCTATAAATTAAATGCGGGGATGCCAGGACCAACGTTTTCTATAAATTAAATGCGGGGATGCCAGGACCAACGTTTTCTATAAATTAAATGCGGGGATGCCAGGACCAACGTTTTCTATAAATTAAATGCGGGGATGCCAGGACCAACGTTTTCTATAAATTAAATGCGGGGATGCCATACACGATAGATAGATGAGCCCATCATTTCTATCACCCAGGCGCTGCAACAACAGAGCTTCAAAATTCATCTTTAACTCTTTCTATCAATTTCCTATTAGTTTTTAAAACTATTATGCCAGAATCAAAGTTTAAGATAGAATTACAGTTAACGACATCTCAAACATTGTTCAGAAAAGCTGGTCGTATTTACAATATTTTTCATATGTCTAGCAAAATACCTTATCTTCCTTCTCTGGGAACTTCAGATGCGAAATATATATTATGTAACGAGAAAAAAATACTAAGAACAACCACGTTCAACAGCGTGGAAATTTGTTTACTACTTATCTGAGGTCACAGGTTACAAGACTGTCACTCAAATCGTATCTCCCGCACCCGGCAAAGAGCAGTTCAGTATGTACCCTTTTTATTGCTACACAAATAAAAATATATACATTAAAATACAAATGTTTAGCCCAGAAAGCGAGCCATTATATCCAGGCTTTTAACTATATAACAATGACTTACTTAAGTGAAACATAACATTGAGTGAAAACATCCAAAGTAAAGAAACCAAAAACAACAACAAAATCATATGACAAAGGAGAGCATACGTGTATACCCTCAGTCTTTTCATTCACCGACTAGCCGTAATATTGAGTCAATGACGTGTATATAGCATAGAAAGACGCTGCGGAAAAGGAAGACAGTTTTTATCCGGAGGGAATTGTGTGTCTGCATGGATATGTCCGAATTGAGACCGAATGCACCGAGTTCGAGTCGCTGAACCGCCTCTGTGACTTATTGTTCACTAACACGGCAAGTTGTTAAAAAAGATGAATCGTCGTCTAATTCATTAATTTGGTCGGTAATGTGACATTTTGCGATTTCAATCTCGTGCCCACGGTTCGCTTTAATCACCGACTCGATTTCTATTGTCCATTTCGTGTTTGGTTTCTTAATGCCATTCTCCCCGGCGCGTGGTGTGTATACAATGAACTGTTGCCCTACTTACTGTAGTGAAGTTAGACCTAAAATCGATCTGGTGGACTGAATAAATCGCTAAACATCAACATTTGGCACTATGCTCATCATATATCTAGACTCTGTAGTACAGGGTTGACTTGAGAACTGCAAAAGTTGTATTTTGAGAAACCAGAGACAGGTCATGTACAATAACCAGCGGGGATATGGATCGCTGCTTTTCGTCGATTCTGTGTGTGATTTCGTAAGTGCTCTTATTTCAGTTAGATTCAAATCTCTTGGCGCAAGGTAACATTTTAAAGTAGGGATTCAAGCGTTTAGTTTTCGAAGACTCAGAAAATACTTAATCATGTTTACTAAACACTGATCAAAACATTTTCAGACGACACCTGTGGGCGTTACTGCGACGATTGAGCAGGTTTACAAGGACGGTCAAGAGTGCGTGAATACTATCAACACAATAGGTGCCGATCTCGTGGGCCAAAACATCGAAATTACGTATTTTGGTTCAGGAAATTCCCAAATGGACCTCGTCAACGTTGTGGACGGAAGCGGCGAAGTATGCCCGAATCTGGAGTTCACCGACGGATCGTTGAGTTCCTCAGCTGCGTGCGTGTAATCTTGCGAATAGACCTGCATATGTCTTTGACGAAGTATAGTTGTTGACATTATTAACGCCTACATCCTTTGAAACATAAATAAAGGTGTTGCAATTGTCTTTTGTTAGTTTGTTTACACCACAGCTTCATTAGCTAATAAATTGGTAAGCCGAGGATCATCAAATAACCAGCAGCAATATACAGTTTATTTCAACAACCACTCTTCTCCTTTCCCACTCCTTACATATATACGCATGCGTATACGCAAGTAGCAGTCTTTCTGGTAGACATGTTTCATTGAACATTTGCCTGTTTTCATTACAAACTCTTTTGAATTTATCTCTGTAGAATGACCGATATTCAGAGTATACAGCAGATCACTAATCATCGCTACCAACACCTATAAAAGAACACATAACTCTAAACACATTTAATTTCTGGATCTTCGAATAGCACCATTCGTTATCAAGGTGGTGGCTAATATGCTGAAAGCGCGCGAAATTAATGTAATTCGTTCAAGTAACAATACATGGTGAGTCCCCTGGTGGCGAATGCTGAAGCAACTTGGATGAATCCTGCAGAGGTGATTATAAGACTTCAAGAAAACGGCCAAGTTCGCACTATGTAATTGTCTCATTACTTATGCATTGGGAATTTCGTGCACTTTTTGGATATTACTCACCATCTTGATAACGAATGGTGCTATTCAAAGATCCAAAACTTAAATGTATAGTTTAGAATTACGTGGCCCAATTCCCCCAAAATTAATATATTTGTGACCTACGTTTACTTCAAAGAGTTCATTCATAATAAAAGTTTGGTTGCTATTTTGGATCGGTAGATTTTCGCCAACTGATCGTGAATCTTCTAAAGATTTTTCTTAGAAAAAACGAAAAAAAAAAACGCGAGAAGTTCATCGGTGTTAAAGCAATATTCCAGGATTACTGTGAACAATTTTCGATCTAAAAGTTTTTGGTTCCATTTTTGCCAGAACCAACTGTTTTCCACCGGCTTTTGTCTAGTTACCAAACGAACTCCCACTCCGTCTCCGCCCTTGAATTCCCAATGACGACTTAAAGAACTAAAAATATCCAAAATCTCCCTACTTATCGCTTAAATAATTATAGTCTATTGCGAACATTATCTACATTAGTCTAAAGATGCCTCACGTGGTAGCTGAGCGAAGCGACAGTCAATCTAGGGTCTGGTTGATCCAAAAACTTTGGCGATTAAAATGTTGATAATTCAGAGGGTTACCTTGCAAGATTACCTGCCTTTGGAACACGGACATTAACCTGGGGATTCACTGTTATGACGCGTGGTTACCTGGGAATTCACAACCATGACGTGTGCTTACCTGGGGATTCATTGTTATGACGCGTGGTTACCTAGAGATTCACTACTATGACGTGTGCTTACTGGAGATTCACTACTATGACGTGTGGTTACCTGGGGATTCACTACTATGCCGTGTGGTTACCTAGTTATTCACTACTATGACGTGTAGTTACCAGGGGATTCACTACTATGACGTGTGCTTACCTGGGGATTCACTACTATGGCGTGTGCTTACCTGAGGATTCAATGCTATGACGTGTGGTTACCTGGGGATTCACTACTATGACGTGTGCTTACCTGAGGATTCGCTACTATGATGTGTGCTTACCTGAGGATTCACTACTATGACAGGTGGTTACCTGGGGATTCACTACTATGACGTGTGCTTACCGGAGGATTCACTACTATGACAGGTGGTTACCTGGGGATTCAGTACTATGACGCTGCTTACCTGGGGATTCACTACTATGACGTGTGGTTACCTGGAGATTCACTACTATGATCTGTGCTTACCCGACCGTCATCAGTGTCAAACAACTCCCAACTAGTCAACAGTACCCGTTTTAGTTAACGTTGGACTGGACGTCTTCTGGTCTGCATGCCCTCGGATGGAACAAAATCATTTATTCTAAAGCGATTGAATGTTGACGTCCTTTGAGACTTGAGTGAGAGTTTAGAACTTAGTCTATAGCACAGGCCCCAGTTATAGGTCGGGTTAATTTTTTATGCCCCAACGACGCGCATCACAATATTTCCGCGAACCTGTGAACACACTCGCTAGTTCTCTCTCTATTTAGGGAAAAATAAGCAAAATATCTCTAGTAAAAGAGTCCGTCAAAAATTGTGTTCACATTTCAAAATAGATTCAGTTTATCAATACGGTGCTTTTCACCTCCGGATATGCTGAGTACGTCAGGTTACAGGTCAACCATATTTTTGACGGTCACTCTTTAACACCGATGAATATTCCATTTCGGAAAAAAACGGAACTTGTTTGAGACTTCAGGATGATTTAGTGAGGAAATTAAACAAAATATATCGAAGTCATCGAATCGTCAATGATGTTAACTTCAATCAAAAATCGTGTCAATTACCGAGTACAAAATACATGTAGGGTACTCTTGGAATATGTTTGGTCTTAACATAGTGAGATAATCTACCGGAAACTGATGCCTAGCCCTAGATTGAGTGGAAATTACTCAGGACAGGACATGGTTTTCAAACAGTTGAGAACCTGAATGGGAAATCCAGTGTAATTATAAAATAAGGTTTTCCGATTCAGGTTAGTGACAGAGAAAAGTTTATGTGATGACGAGTATTACAACTCTACTAAAACAATGCTTAAAAACCGATGAAGTGTGAGAAAGTGAGAAGGGAATTCTGTGGCGTGTGGATTTCCAGGCAGAACAGTGAAGTGCTATGACGTATATGCACTAAACTAATAGGGGTCTTCATGACACGGCAGTCATTAGTCTCTGTAATTTGTATACTAGTTTTGTTCAATATTCAGAGCCCTCGTAATTATTAATGAACGCAAAGCCATGTTTACCATACGGGCAAAGCAGAGCTTTAAATGTGTGGGTCAACGTGGCCGTAGACTATCTGATGGAAGTATTGTGACTACGCGACGTGCTATTCTACTGAAATGTTGTCTATTGTTTATCAACCAAGAAAGGGCGTTTTATTTGCCCTTGTAGGTGCTTTCTTCCAATGCCTGATGATGACTCAACAGAAACTTCTGATAGTGCGCTATAATGGAGATG
>NMRA01001131.1:0-51219 GCA_002633005.1 Phoronis australis | reverse complement strand
CTTACCTTTGTATCTTCAAAAGTCCTGAACGAATTTTCATGAAAGTTGGTATGTTGGCACCTATTAGTGAGATGATTGTATCCTGCCATTTCCAGATGGATTCGACATAGTTTGCGCCACTTAGTGGCCATTTTCAGTGTTTTCGACTCTGTTTTTGTGCTTCCACCTCTCTATCAACCAAACCGCTCAAAGGATGATTGTGAAAATTGGCGTGTATATGCTTACTATGTAGAGGACGGTTGATGATGATTTTCCGACGATTTCGACTACTGTGGCGCCTCCTAGTGGCAGTTTTGTTTTTTTGCCCCTATGGCTGTATCTCCTAAACCGTTTGCAGGATCTTTACGAAAATGTGTAAGTATATTTATATGATGTTAACAACGAAAGATGACGACTTTTGGACGGATCCGAGTACCGGTGTGCCCCCTAGTGGCAATTTTAGTTTTTTACGCTTACGTTTGTATCTTCAAAAGTCCTGAACGGATTTTCATGAAATTTTGGTATGTAGGCACCTATTAGTGAGATGACGCTATCCTCCCATTTTCAGATGGATTCGACATAGTTTGCACCACCTAGTGGCCATTTTTACTGTTTTCGAGTTTGTATTTTTGCGTCGCACCCCTCTATCAACCAAACCGCTCAAAGGATGATTGTGAAAATTGCTGTGCATGTGCTTACTATAAGGAAGACAGCTGACAATGATTTTCAGACGATTTGGACTACTGTGGCGCCTCCTAGTGGCAGTTTTTTTTTTTTTTTCATTGGGTTCTTCGTAACTTTATTGCGCAGAACAATCACATAGGCCTAGGAATGAATGCTTCCATTCCAATTTCAAAGTCAAATTATTCTCGTTCATCACCACTTAAGCCCCCTCCCCGCCTGTTCGTCGCCAAATTCGCAACCCCTCCCTCGTCATTGGTGTACGAACTTTGCTGTTCGCAAATTCCAAGAAGGCAACCAGCGAAACTAACTTTACATTTTGAGCCACCACTTGGCAACACAATAAAACAACTAAAGGCACACGCAAGGCGCATTTTGAGTTAACTGACGGTTGCTAAGTTACGGGATTTTTTCAAATCCGTAAATCACAACATGTAATTTTAGGTTCTTCCCCGAAGATACATGTATTTGACGGACAACCGGCAAAATACGGAAGAATGAGCATCTCCCGGGTGGTTTGATGGTTTTCGTGCAACAAATTTTCCAGAATTTATTCGTGAATTCTACTTCATTTCAAGTGTTAAGCTTGAATTTCAAGAATTACAAGAATCTTTGCAACATTTTGCCAGCACATGCACTTTGAACACCTTCAACTGTTAAACACGTACGCTGTGGTAGTAGAAAGGGAATTGGCTTGACTTTATTCGTTAGTTTGTAATGATAGGTAAGCTGAAACGAGCCGAATTGAAAATACTGAATATAATTCCCTTAGTTTACAGTCATCAAGTAAATCATTTATTATATTCACAAGTAAAAGACTGTTATCAGAGACATACGCAATATTATCCCATACGCGTTGAATCTGTCGAGGGAAATGCGACCATGTAATAAAGTTTTCCGTATTCACCTCCCGCACTAATTAAACAGTGACCTCTGACATCGAAAGTTCAAAAGGTAGGTCAGTGTCAACTCGACGTCGTTAGCCGATTCGATCACCAAACTTTCGGAAAATAGTTAAAAGTAATACAATTATAGCAGTGTAAATAACGCTCAACATACAATCAGGTCTCAATTGTAACATCTGGAACAGGACTGTTAATTATAACACAGTTCTGTCGCAGTTTTCATTTGCTAAATATTTTATCGTCTGCAACTCAGGCGCCGATTCCTCGATAACTGCAATATCAAATATTGTTGTTATTTAACTATTTTCAGGAGATGTTACAAGCTCAATGAAAAGTTACCCTTGTTTTCATCTTTTCATCCCTTTTCAAGTAATAAATCGTCTCATTGAAAACTGTTTCGTTTACTAGAGAAAACTTGCAGCCTAACGCCCAAGTACATACGTGTAGGATGTGATCCGTCACGTGAACAGTCTGAATGAAGTACTTAAAAAATCTGTGGAAAAAATGAAAGAAACTTAGGAATTCGAAGCGTATGGGATGAATACAAAACGTACCTCGATTGGCGTACATGAAGTAATATCTCGACATTATTCCGCGTAACAATGTCTCGTGGGATATTACTTCATGTACGCTACTCTCCGTCGGTACGTTTTGTGTATTTATACAATAAACTTGAAACACCGTTATCCATACTTCAGAACGACAGTCAATAAAAGGTATATTTATGTCAATATGATCCTACTGATGCATAACCATTAAACAGCCGAGGACCGAAAGATTACTCGGCACTTCAACACACTGTGATAAAGTGGCGCCCACAATACCACTACAACACGACATCTTGCGGTTGCAAAGAAAATTTAAAAACGTGACACTATCGGTCGGTCAACACATTCTGTAAATATCCTGTAACTGGCACTGTCTGTACACCCTCGTAAAAATCGTACTCCTGACATTGTGATCGACAGACAGTTTCGTACGAACAACTCCCGTCTTTACCAGTGCTCTCCTAATACCGCTCTTCAAACGAAATACTATTTTTAGAATTCTATGGAGAAAAGTACCGATATTTCTGTCGTATTAAAATCATCGAGAACGTTGCACTTGTTTAACGCACAGTGATTTTCGTGTTCATCTTTTATCGATTCCGCTCACTGGTATTATATTTTGGTGATTTGGGTCGCGCGACTTGATGCTGCGGTGCGTTATGGCCAATTGAAAATTTTCTACTTCCTCTCGCGAACAATTGAATTTATATTATCCCATCTGAAAGGGAATCCCCTAATATGGGTGGCATACTGCTCAATGTAGATGTAACCTACTCCAATGTGAAAGGCTACATCACTTATAGAAAATGAAGAAGAGTAGCTGTTGATTCTATTGTCCTTTCACCCTCTTTCCATCATCTTTTCACATTCTTTAATTCCTTAACAAAAACATTACGATTTAGCAAAGAAGCAAAATAGAAACTCCGTCCATGAGTGGCACCATAAAGAAAATGGTGTCAATAAGAAAAACAGGAAAGGGTAGCCATGGACATTGTCAGCGGGTCCCTTCGAAAAGCTGGAGAATGAGAGATTGTTGCATTATAATTAACAAGAGAGGAAGTTATAAAGAAATTCGGTTTTGCATTTCCTAAAATTGTCTACTTAATTCAACAGTTTGAATTGCTCTGAAAAGTCTGTGCATAACAAATTTCCTCGGACTTGTATGTATGAAAAAGAGCATGTTTTCGATTGAGCGTTAACAATATATGCTGCATTTTTAGAAAGTTGGGAGGACCACAGCCAAAATATCCTGGCCATGGCCCCCACAAGGTAAATCCAACACTGGTAATTATCCATATTCAATTGTGTTTTTATCTCGACTGTTCGTGTTCCCCCCACTCGTAGTTCCATTTCACCTCTTGCTTTTTACGTTCGTGTGGGGGCGTTGCCTCCCAACTTCATGAGTGGGGGTGCTTTTCCCCCTGCCACTTGCTTCCTACGCCTGTGATTCATACAGTTGCCAACAAAAAATTAATGGAATAGTTTGGCAACATCTATTTCCATTTTTCGTTTTTGTTTCTGTTTCAATAATGTAATTATAACACTGCACCTTTCAGTCGTCATTATTTGGTACATTAATAGCAACAAGCAGAAGAACATCGGGACAAGAAAGCTTTGCGAACAAGTTTACAAGGACTCGCCCAGGATCACTGATCGAGCGTTACTTCTAAAAGTGATGGCAAAAACGGTCGGATCTGATTTCGTGCTTGGAGGCATAACTAGATTCCTTGCTGATGGCACTGGTTTGTTAATGCCGTACATCATTGGGTAAGGAAATGCGAGTTTTGAGATTCTTAATTATTACTGAGTAATGATTACACATAAAGTGAAGTGACAGATAAACCATATTCGGGGATGGTACATATTTTATTACAATTAATGTGTTGTTGAACTTGGTATTAATGAACAATGCACTTGTTGCTGTAACAAATAAAAATGCTACTGTGGTCTGTGGGAGATCAACCACAGATGCGACTAAAGCAGAGACGTCGTACTTATCGCTCAAGTAAGCTCCTATAGCTTGTGTGGTTGTGTGAACCAAAAATCTTCAAAAAAGTTTCATGCGCTCAAATCTACAGGAATATAGTGTTAGAACGGTGGCATCACAGTGAGGTGACTTGTCCGCCATGTTGGAACGAGTTTTGCTGAGTATGACCGGCGTACAGAGTTGTCCGTAGTCACATTTCAAACAACACCAAACGGGGTTTGAAAAATAGAGCTAGGCGAACCATAAACAATCAGTTATTTTCATGTAAAAGAGGGTGTCGACCAGCCATTGTTTTTACGAATTCAAAGTGTCTGAAGGGTACCTGAATTTCCTGCTAAATTTCAATTTCCCGCTTACAAGCAGTAAAGGTTTAAAAAAGACACAACTGAGCAAAAGTAGGTCAAGGAGTCAACAGTTGACAATATTTTCCTCAGGACAGGCTCAAAATCAAGTAATGCTATTCGTAGCCATAACATGTAGCACAAAACTTGAGATGCTAGCCAACTTACCAGGCGCCAATTTTTAATGAAATTGGGGCAGGCACGTGTCCGTAGTTCAAAAACAGGCCCGTAGCCAGGACTCCGCAAGGGTTCGAATTTTCAAAACAGTGGACCTTTTGTTGATATTTGGCCAAAAATTGGCATCGACTCTGTGCCTTTTTCGGGGCGCCCCTAAGGAGCTAAACAGTAGGCGACGCAATAAGTTTTCAATACAAAATTGTGAAGAAATTCAAACACAAGTTCAGTAACCTCAATGTAGTTGTTGTAAATTCCATTATCAATACAACACAGTCCGCATTGAAACGACGAGAAACACACCAGGTTCATGGGCTTCCAAATGTTGCCTTCCTGGGATTTATCTTTTTTAAACGTTGTCAGTAACTCTTTGTTGTTATGGACATGTACCAGCGCCAATATGGCAATTTGTCTGAGACCCTTCTCATACCTGCTCGCATGAATGTGTTAATACACGCCTTGTAGAACAATAACTACTATACGGGACACATCAATGAGGATTTTTGTAAAGATTCGGGGTATTTGTTGAGTTGTTCTTTCTTTAGGTAGCGGGCACGGGCTAGGGATGGACCTTCTTTCGCAATGGGTTCAATCGAATNCCCCCCCCTCCGGCTACGGGCCTGTAATACATTTTATTTCAGCTTGCAGTACAAGGAAAAGCTTGTTGGACTACATGTTACGAATTTATTGTAATTTACATCAGTTTTGATTCTGCCTGGACAAACCAAAGTTGAGTAAATTAACTTTCTTTTGTGAATGAGTACCGACTGAGGTAGAGGTGCCATGACTTCGACTAACAACGTTGATAGATACGTCATGATTTGGACCAGCAACGCTGCTATTCCCATTTCTCGAGCAAGCCAAGTATTGATGTTACCTAGTTTAAAAATAACTTAGTTTTGGCAAAATGCTGTATTCACACGCACCTGTCTTTAACTACATCATAGTTTTGTGTTTGATCGTTGCAGGTAAGCACAGAGCGCAGTAATGAGCAATGTACGTGGATTCTGTTTAGTGGTATTGTCAGGAAAGACAGTGTTTGCTAGTAATGCGAGAAAGTTAGAAAATGAAATATATATTTACTGAAATGCTCTGTGTTTGCAGAAATTTTGAAAGTAGGATATTTTTATGTTTATAGCTTTGATAAATTGTTAGCCTTGGCAATGTTAAACGTATTGTAAATTCTTGAAACGGTGGCCATGTAAAAATAGTTATTGAAGGCAGAACTGAGAAGAAAAGACAGGCGCCATTATCTATGAGTTATTACATTTGTTCCATCACAATTACGATGGTATGCACAATTATTCATTGTGATTTTTATGTTGTAATGAATATTTATAAGAAATGGACGTAATCTGAATAATTTCTTTTCTCTGTAAGACTCAATGGAATCGATTTTTTAACCGTAAGTGGACTAAATCGAAAGATGTTGTGACAGAAGTCGTGGCTTTATTACACCTTTACAACACGATACATTCCTTTTCAGTTTCCACACCCTTTTATACTACATTTCAGTTCACTCGTCACGTTCGTAGAAACTCCAGGGGAATCAATGTCATATGGAGTTTATCTTACTGTAGTGCTGACTGGTCTGTCTCTTGTGAGATCCGTCCTGAATCATCAAAGCCAATATTACAGCGAGATGGCAGGAAAGAAGCTACAGACAGCTCTCACGTGTGCCATCTTTCGCAAGGTGAACACGTTATTCGTAATTACGCGGCAACTTCCCCAAGAAAGCGTGCCTCCTCTACAAATGAGTGCATACAGGAGGAACGATATCCAGATTAAAAACTGTGTTGGAAATGCAATCAGAACACGACATTTTGAAGAAATTACATCCGAAACAAGTGGTGGAGTTGATGATCAGCTAAATCGGTTAAATCATGCAGGCTTCAAATTTTGTCGTGGCTGAAAAGAAGTTGCTGAAGCACAAACGAGGTTTTCATTGCTTTTTGAACTGTTCAGTGAAATCTGTATTTCCTGTTTTAGTGAAATTCAACTTCTGATTAGACCTATAACCAACTCATTAAGTGAATATGTGAATATCAACTTAATATCATACAGATCGAACTATACATATGTCAGTCTTACCAAATGATTGTTATCATCTTGCAGTCTTTAAAACTTTCATTCGCAAGCCGAAAGGATACCCCGACAGGGAAAATCATCAATCTTATGTCGGTTGACACAGCGACGTTTGAACATATAATTATGTCCTTTCATTGCTCGTGGTCGGCTCCACTCGTGGTTGCGTCGTCGATTGTTTTCGTGTATGGGCTGTTGGGCGTAGCAGCCATTTTGGGTCTCACAGTAATGGTGCTTATGGTTCCAGTCTTGGTGATCGTGTCGTCTATCGCCAAAAAGGTGCAGGTAAGGCTGTACGCTTTACGTTGTGATTCGCCATTTAACGGATTTGCAAGCTTGCGGTAGTTCAAACTTAATCCAAATTGTGTCCCTTCAATTCGAATTGATAACGTTTTCTTTTTCTTGCAGTCAGTCGACTTTAAAGATCGATTTGCATAACCTAAAGTGAAAATAAAAATCTATTGGCCATCCAAGTTGTGCCCCCAAGTTTTACTGGATGCATCCGTAGAGTTCAAAAGTCTAGATAAATCATTCACTTGACATGTGCAGTAAAGGTTTAAGGGTTTGCGAGGGCCCCAAGCTCTCGTAAATCCGGAAGCCTATGTAACTCTCTCTAATTTATAATACGTCTGATAGAGTGTTGTAGTTATCAACTTAAATTCTATATTCCATAGCAAGAAACAGCACCCGAGCAAATGAATGCAAACAACTTGCATGCATGCGCGCAACCTCATCCGCGCGTGTTCGATGTCGGCATTCCACTCTGAATTACACTCGCTATGGAAAAGGAGACTAACAATAGTTTGTTATTCGCAGATATAGAGAGTAACTAACAAGATGAGTGTACAATAAAATGACTCACACTGGGAGTGTTGATTATGTAAATATCAACTTCATTTGGGACGCAAAAGACTTTTTCTGCCTGCAATTTTCGGTAGTGGAACTACTCGAACTCTGGATCCTCATTCAGACTCCCTGAAATACACGCTTCGCTTCCCGGAAGAATCCTTCGTCGGCGTATGCCATTGCCCTTACAGACCTCCTAGGCCTACACGTGGTATCGCGTAAACCTACGAGGGTAGTAATCCATTTTTAGGCAATTTCACCAAGTGGGGTTGGGTACAAAGCGTTTTCATTAGTAATACAGATATTCATTGATGTCGTTATTGCTAGCTTCTGATTGAATGATTTTATCATTGTCTTGGATATTACTACTATCAGTATACAGTGGGACGTGGACTACTTTTTGCGCATGCTTTTGTTCGGGATATGAGTGTGATGATGCACGCTAGTATGGTCTTACGTAGTAAATGAGTTTTTGATGTCTTAAATTGGGAATTATGGCAGAAAAAATCGGTCTTATGTGGTCCTCAGCCAGCGATACGAAGCTGAGAAAATCATCGTTCCCGCGAAAATCATCGTTCAAGCGAAAAAGATATGAATCGTTACTTGCTAAATGCTGAGATGCTCGCAATTGCATTCTCGGCAGAACTATCCACGTAATGAATTTTAAGAATGAAAAACATAAGTTCTCTGACAAAGTTTCTGCAAGGTATGCTCCTATTTTGCGCGGAGCTTAATCGACAATCACTTGCCCTGAGTCGTGGGAACTGTGCGTCAAACAAATACTTTGCAGTGATAGCTCTCTCTCACTGAAGCACAATAGGAATATTGAAAGTAGGCCTATGTGTACGTATACATATTTATTCCACAAAGTTAGCCTCGAATGCCAGATACAACCATGTAATAACCCATTGTTGGTAAACCGAGGCCGGATTCGAACCCGGGCCTCAAGAGTTTCGAGTCGCCGACTTTACCACTACAACACTCAGCGAACGTGAAAATAGAATCAAGGAGTGTAGTAGAATTATCACCCTCGCTAACTAACGCCCCTCGGGCGAAAATTCTCCAAAATCCACTCGGGCTCTAGATAACGGCGGATAACGACTTCGCCATGTAATAATCTATATATATTATATGGTCTGGATCCAAATGTAGACATGAAGCCTATAGAGAGACAGGTGAATATATGAGTTTGGACATCTTCGTTAGTACATTATCATTTGTGCCCCTTTATCTGAACTGCATAGACTATCGCTGCCTTTGGAATTTCCTTTGTTCAATTAATTTATCTGAAACGACATATCATACCTCGTATTCATTAACAGGCGAAGCAGATGTCGTTAAAAGATGTCAGAATCAAAGTCACAAGTGAAATTCTGAATGGAATCAAAGTGCTTAAACTTTATGCGTGGGAACAGTCGTTCGTGGAGTTACTTCTTAAAATAAGAGAGAACGAGTTGGGACTCTGCAAGACGGTGCTCAACATTCAATCTGTTATTGCCGGGATACTGATGAGCTGCAATAATTTAGTAAGTCATCCGTTTTGTTTTGCTGTTTTCCTTAAGCAAAGTGCAGTTTATGAACCTAGTTACAGAAGGTTAAATCCAAATAAGGGCTTGGATGTAAGCGAGCTTTTTAAAATTGTACGCTCCCTTTCCAACCCTCTCATTTTCTACCTTATTTCTCAAACGCTCGTGGAGTGTGATCGATAAAGACACCTATGTTCATAACTTGTTTCAGGTAATATTGGCAACATATGGCCTTTATGTTGGACTCAGCAGTCAAAATGTATTAGATTCAAGGAAAATGGCTGTAACACTAGCTTACTTGACGCTAGGAAGGAGAAGTAACATTCTACTTATACCCTGCCCTGAACAATTTGTTCAGGTAAGTCAAAGTGAACCTAACTCACATTTCTGGAAGTGGGTTATTAATCACTTCTAGAAATCCACCTGGCTCTTTTCAGACACTCTCAGTGCATCACACCTGGCGAAATGGCCCCACTGTTGTTTTCATGTAAATTTGAATATATTCTTCCTTTCAGTGCTACCAAGAAGCTGTGTTGTGGGTAGGAATGCAAATACAGTGACTTCGCGAAGTTGAAAAAGTTCCCAGCATGCACTACACGCGTCATTTTTTTACCATAAAATAATAATACCAGACAACAATTCGAATGGGCAGAAATGTTAATACCAGGCTTTCCTTCAATTTTAAGCTGTTATTTCCTTTTCAAGGCAAGTGTTGCTATTAGTCGCCTCGCCAAGTTTTTAACAGCAGATGAACTGGACGTAAGACAAGTCACAAGCGAGGCATCCGACGGTAAGCAATAATTTAAGGAATTTTCAGTTGGTACAATGAAACTGACAAGAGCGGTGACCACAAATTTTGACAAACGAGAATTTTAGTGTTACGAAGCACGCAGTATTATACAGAAAATCGTCTTAGCTTCACGAAAATATCCATTTTACTTCAGTTTATTGTATGTTTCTAATGTCGGTCATACCAACTGTTTCATGGACTCCACATTTCTCAGTTGCAGATACGTTTTGAGAGCTGATGACCAGATACTACATTTTTGTCAAAAAGTTTATTCTTCATTCCAAAACATCAGCCGGGATAGCCCGCGTTTGTCGATTTGGTTGCGTCTCACACCCCTCGGTTTGTAAACGCTTGTCATTTGTGTTTTTGCGAGGGTTCGATACAGTTTAATTCATCGTTGGATTTTTAGATTCTTACATTTTGTGTTTTGGTCACTGCCTGCTACAAATCTTTAAAAAATGTGGGGGTCAACAACTTAGCTTTTCCGTTACAGCCGCCTACACTGAGGCATATCTGGCAAAAATGTGAAATTCACATGGGTTACTAAAAAGCCATCTATGAAGAAATAAATGATTGAAATCCTTTAGGAAGTGGATTAATTTCGCTGTTCTGTCTCAGTTTTAGTGTTAACGTTTTTAGTTTACTTATTTTTTTACGTAATCATTTTTGTGGATTTTGAATACCTCCGATTTAAGCCCTGTGACTTATCTACAAAAAGGTACTCTGTTAATTGTTTTCATTAATTGCTTTATTTTAATCCCTGACACGCTTTCTATTAAATGAAAAAATAGGGATCACCGATTTCGTTTTTGAGATAATTTACATCAAACAGCGTAACATAAGCTTACAATGTAATTGTCCAAAAAGCGTGCTACTTTTAAGATTATGGTTGTCCGCTGCATTTCACTATATGGCGATTCTGTTACGTCGTAGAGATCGCAAGATTAGTTTAGTTGAGGGAAACAATCTAAGACAAGAAGTCTCTTCTTTACGAAAGTTGAAATTTGTTGTTTGACTTGAGGGGTTTTAACTAGTTTGACAAAAGTTCGTCAAGCAAACTTATAAAACATTTGAAATTAAGTTTTTATTCCATGTAACATATAATTTAATTTGAAAACAACGGCATCAATAACTTACCTTACCCGCCTCGACCAATGTGTTGCAATTTTCTATCATTTCAGACCTAACGTTTTTCTTTCAACAGTCATTCAGTATTTTAAACGTCACGGTGTTTGACCGAATTTATAGTCACGCCGTAAATCTTTCATTTTCAGCATCCGTTCACATTTACGAGGCTGATTTTTCTTGGTATCCTGACGAACCCGCATATTTGAAAAAGTAAGTAGTAACGTACGTTGAACGTTTGCTACACATAATTTACAATAACGATCTTTTTATCATTAAGTGTATAAGTTAAGTTTTATGAGAACAGATTGAAAGAAAGATCGCAAATGGCGTGGAAAACAAGTTGATCTTCGCTAGGGTGATGAAGTTTTTGTCGTAGAAAACAAACATTCACCCATGGGGTTTGTGCAACATCGTTGGGTGCTGACAGCAGTGGACGGAATTCTTACATAGGCACTGATGAAGATGTCGTGAAGTCGAGACACTTACTTGTGAGGAGCGAGTAGGTGGATAATAAATTCGACCCAGCGGCGGATTGAACAAACGTGTTATTTTATTTCTCCGTTACAGAGTTTTAGGTATTTGAACATACCGTAGCCTACAAAGTTCTGTAGGCCAATTTACTAAGGTGCGCGGTCGCAGGAGTTTGGGGTTTGTTCGGTGATAAATTCAAATTATTCGTCGGTGAAATACAGGCAAGAGAACACGGCAATGTGTTGTTATTTTAGACTTGCAATTTTCTTCAGTTCTAACCACACAAAACGCTTGTTTTGCTATCCCGGCCAATGGCTCGGAACCCGATCAAGGCCATCGTGGCCGGACTGAAGACATCACGAACATAAACTACCCAAAGTTAGAAACTAAACGTCCAGTCACGAAAATACTACAATAGTGAGACAAAGAAAAAATGTGCACGGGGTTACTTTAAGGAGAATGCCACCCGATTTAATTAGTCTTTTTTGCCGTCTTAATCGGTCTATATCCACGTCGCCTTGCATACGGTCGACCTTACCTTGCCAAGAGGTGTCGCGTTAACCTGTGAGGAAGGTGAGAAACGACGCTAACGACGTCAGTGGTTCATATGCAGAGTGAATGCCGCTGTGTTGCGTTGCATCGTTCCCGCTTGTCCGAACTAAGCATCTGCGACTGAGGAAAGCGGGTATGTCGTTTTTTTACTTCCTCGAGAGTTCGAAATGCTTAGGAAGTGGCTCATGGTAGTGAAAAATGAAATGTACACTATAAATAGCAAGTAGGATGCCGTGAAACATCTCCGTGTCTGTTTCCTGCAGACGTCGACAGTGCCTGACGAATGCCGGCTTACCAAATAACTCCATACGTTCCGTTGTCTGAGCTTGTTCACGGCGCCTCTCTAGTATTTCTTCATCACTGTATTCCCGTTCGAATTGATAGCCTGTAAAACTTAACGATCCACCTGCGAAGTCGGGACTGATGAGCTCTAGCTCGTCCTAAGTCGACTCGGGGATTGCGAGTTGTCATGTTGGCGTTTATTACTGAGCGTTCGGTTTCAAAATGAACTATTCTCACCCTAACCAATACTTATATAAAACTGAAACAAAGTCTGTCTCATTAGATGCAATTTGTAATGCCTTTGGAGTGTTCGTGAGTGCAAATGATTTGAGAAGCCAGCACTGAATAAATCACTGCGTTACCGGCTTTAGGTGCAATAAAACTAATTGACGGGGCACCTAGGCCATGTGAGCTCATGCTAATTTAGTGTTTGCTGGCAGGAACTGTTGTGAAACAACTCGATTTCCATCCCACGGCCAGGTGTTAGGAGAATCTTTATTTACATTTACGTTACTCAAATAATGATTGTCAATGTACAACTTCTGCCCTGACGGTGCTGCGGCCAAAGCGGAACCTGAATTTGCGGCCCCCGACAAGTGAGTAGTTTTGCAGTTTCGTGGCTAATTCACCAACATAATCAGGTGCACATTACTTTGTCTGACTAGTATAATATTTTCTTGACTGCAAGTTTAGTTTCCACTGAACTTTGGCTGGTTTATGTTCCTGATGTCTGATCATGAGTTTCCGAGCCACTGGTGGGGATAACGAGTGAATCCGGCCTGCCGCGACGGGCCTGATCGGGCTCCGAGCCACTGACCAGGCTAACAAGCCGTTTTGTGTTTAAAACTCAAAAAACCACAAGTCTAAACAACACAGATCTAGGTTCTCCTGTCTGTATCTCACGGAAAATGCTTCAAAATTATCTCCGAACAGACCCCAAACTCCTGCTACGGATCTTATTGACCTGTCGAACTTTGTAGGCTACGGTGTGTCCAAATACCAATAAATCCGTAAGAGCGAAATAAAACAACACGTTTTTATAAGAATTCGGTGTATTTTTAAGGGTTTTACATCGAAGTGTGATGATTTATTGGTGTTAAACGATGACTTCAAGCGATAAGCTGACACCAGTAACCCGTGTTGTGAACTGCTGAACAGACTGCGTGTGAAACCAATGACGTCATTGGATAATTTCAACACCGTCTGCCGTCAGGTGTCAGGTAGCGCAACCGTACATGTCGTTATGGAGTAGAACTACTCGATCTAAATTGATACAAATTAGGTTGTTTTTTGGGTGGCATGCTGTTTTAGTGAATTATGGAGGACATCAGTGCAGAGCTCTAGCAAGTGCTCGTTTTACTCTATTATCAAAACAGATTTATCTTGTGAAGAATATCTTTACAGTCTACCACCAACTCTACGTAGAATTTTAGCCAAATTCAGGTGCTCTGGACACCAACTGAAAATAGAAACTGGTAGGCACCATGACATTCCAAAGGAGGATAGACTTTGCGAAATTTGCAACCGTTCAGAAATTGAAGACGAAATACACTTATTACTTAACTGCCCCGTACTTAACGACATTAGAAAGAATTTTTTACCAGAAATATCCCGACAGCATACAGACATCGAAAACGTCAAATACTTATTCAAAACAAACTCTGGAAATCTTTTGAAAAGACTATCCTTATTTATATTAAAGGCTTATGGTATTAGACAGGAAACTCTAACATTGTAACGTGTTAGGTTTCACAGGCTATCAGTTCGAACCGGAATACACTGATCAAGAAATAACGTGAGCGTGTGCAGACAACGGAACACCTAGATAGTTCCGAAACCCAATGTTGGCTAATTACAATTCTCCATAATCAGAAACTGATCAACAACCGATGACTGCAGGCCACTGACAGACACATAGAAGTTACACGGCCTCATACTTGGCATTAACGGTGTACTTTTCATTCTACCGCGAGCCACTTTCGAAGCATTATGGGCTCTCGAGGAAATTGAAAAAACGATATACCCGCTTTCCTCGCACCTTCATTGTTCGCACAAGCGGTAACGATACACCACACCATAGCACCACTCACTCTGCAGAAGAATCACTGACGTCGCTGCATAGTTTTTCACTTTCCTCACAGGTAAACGCGACACCTTTCTGGGAAGTGATGTGGATATAGACCGATTAAGACGGTAAAAAAGACTAATTAAATCGGGTGACATTCTCCTTTAAAGGCTAATGTGTGGTGTTCACTTGCACTATGTCATGAACAAATCATCTGACGTGTGTCCAGGACCTATTACACCAGCTTTTCTTCAAGCCTTTGAGCGCTTTGTCAGTGTTCGTGGAGTTACAGCTCTGATGCTTAGCGACATAACCACGAACTTTCATTGAGCAAAAATCGTAGTAAACGAGTTAATATGGGTTTTAACAAAGACCAGTGTCAATTGTACACCCAATGTTACTACGTGGAGTGGAGATTTGGTCTCCAAAAAGAGTTACATCACTAAGGCCACGTTGAACGCATGGTTCAAGAAGTGAAAAAATCGAAGCTATTCATTTCTCTAGCAGACAAACTTGATAATATGTTCTCAGACCCCGGCGTTGCTGAATGACCGACCTTTAACTGTAATCTCCTCATCTCCTGTGGATGAACCACGTGTTACTCCCAATCATTTCATGGTTGGAAAAGGTGAAATATTCTGCCTCCAGATGCTTTGAGAAAGAGTCATGAGCTATGCGACTCAATGGCAGACGAGTTTGGGAAGTGTTGGATGTAGGAGATCCACACATGTCCATGTCGTCTTAAGTATTCTGACGTCATCGTGTTACTGGTGATGTAGTGTTATCTGTAGACGGCGTCAAACGAAGTATTGGAGAGTCGCATAAGTTACCAAAGTCTTCGTGAGTGGCGATGAGCTAGTGAGAGTTGCCGATGTTAGGTTTTCAGGTCATATTTTGAAATATCTATTACGAAGTTGATGTTGCTGTTAAGAAGTGTGATAAATTATTTATAGGTTTTATGATGACTTTATCCAAGTCTGTCCAAGACATTACCACAAGTTTTGTAGTGCAGTGTAACTTGTTTTATCCAGGTTTTGTTTTGTTGTGGTAGCATTTTAATTAAACAACATTTGATATTGCATACAGCAGTTGTCCTGACCGTAACTTGGTTTTGTTTGATGAACACCCATCTCCCTTTTAGCCCCTGGGAAGTTTTAGTATTGTTCTTCAAATCAGCATAATTCTTCTGAACTGTAGAAGTCTTTAGTGAAGCAGAGTTGAAAAGTATAACAACTGTTTATCTACCGTTTTACGTTATTCGCTTATTATTTAGGTTTGATGCTGGACAATATGAATTCTCCTCCGACACACATTTATATTCTCCTTTTCAGTGTAAATATTGAGGTCCCAAAGGGAAAGTTAGTTGCCATCGTGGGAACCGTGGGAAGCGGAAAGACGTCAATCATTTCCGCCATATTGGGAAAAATGTCAAAACGGTCTGGTAGTGTTAACGTGGACGTGAGTAAATGAATTATACATCATGTATCTCAGTTTTGTAGTTTAACAGCCAAACCGTTTCCGTCATCCTTCGATTTACAAGTTGGTGAAATGTTTAATGTTCGGGACCTTAACGACAAGCTGTTAATTTCATAAAGGCGTGTAAAATATGACATGAAATTTTGATTTCATGAGTAAGAACGAAGTAGTTATAATAATTGCATTCTGCGCCAGAATGCTTGCGCACTAGTCATGCAAAGAAGGAAATCGCGCACGTATCCTTCGGCAAAATTCGATTATTTACAACAAGGAAAGATAGAATTTAGTTTGGGTAACTAACTAAATTCTATAGAGAAGAGAAAATTTTACTCACTCATTAAGTCCTACGAACTGTCGACTTCCCCCACCAAACCACGCAAACAGTTCTTCTAACGAAACTCCTTAGTCTATAACTGTAGTAACTCATAGCGTCTTATCATAGTCAGGTTATGAATTAACGAACATATTTACACGTCTCTATCACCATTCAGAACTTAACTGTAATAATAAAAAGAAATAGCCGTGTCAGTCATAGTGTATCTTCTTCTGATATCATGCTAATAGCACTCCCTTAGGACACACGCATTCAACTCGTCAGGATTGGGCATAATTGGGTGAGATTATTATAACTACTTCGTTCTTGCTCAAAATTTCATGTCATGCTTTACAATCATTTATGAAATTAACAATTTCATTTCGTAACAACAGATATAGTTATAATTGCATGTTTAAAGCTACATTGTTAACACTTTATTTTACAAACTCTGGGTCTCAGTGCCTGGGAGCGCAGTCTGAGCTTGAATAGGTTTGTTGTAGAATTTATTGAAAGTGTTAACATTGGCCCAGTTGGCACAGGCTATTACCTGCCGTGCACAGGTCCCTAAATCCCTGGCCTTTGAAAATGATGCAGCTCTAGTTGAATATGCTTCGAAAATTGAAATATCAATTTCGGCTGCAGCCATAATATCGTTGAGCCATCTCGCAACAGAACAAGCCATCACAACCTTGTGAGGTCTGATGTAACTCAGAAATAGGTGCCAGAGTGGATGCACTGAGCTGCCCTATGAGTTGTGATAGTTCCCTGACAGTAACCGTTGTTTGGTCCAGTATTTGTTTTCATTTGTGTAGCACTTTTGTTATTTTCCCTTCTGGCAAGGACAGATTCATTTTCTGAGAAACCACAACGAAACCCAGGTACTCTACTGCCTGACTGCGATTTCTCCCAATTTATAACAAACCCTAACGTCTGGAAGAGCCAGAGAGCCGAGTCCCTGTTGGTTTCTAAGTCTTCCCTCGTTTGGTTCAGTATGATAATGTCGTCGAGGTAGATCAACAGCCTGACACCCATTCTTCGCAAGAATGCCGCGACCGGCTTCAGGAGCTTTGTGAAAACTCGAGGGGCTGAGCTCAGTCTGAAAGGGCAAACCTGAAACTCGTACTTGGTAGGTTCCATACAAACCTCAGATAATGACGGTGTTGCTGTGCTATTGAGACGCAGAAATAAGAATCAGTGATACCAGTGTTGTTATGCCTTCCGTTTTGAAATGTTCGTCATGAACCTGTTAAGTGGTCGCAGGTTGAACACTGGTCCAAAAGTGCCATTCTTTTTCTCCCTTAGGAAATGATGTCCTACAAATTGATCAACACTGGGTGTTACTGGAGCGATTGTACCTTTATTCAGAAGGGCCGGCACTTTTTCTGTGAGCAGCTTTGCCTCCGTTTTTCAGAATGTGGGGCAGAAAATTGTTTCCTGAGTTGGTCGTTCGAAAAGATCGAGTGCGTAACCCTGAACTGTGTGTAGCACCCAGTTGTCGTTTGTTAGTTTCCGCCAATTGTGGAGAAATTGGGCGATTCGTCCGCTTAGCGGCGTTGTATGTGCTGAGGTAACAGAGGCAAACATGCCCAGAGTGCGAAGCTGAGTGTGTGAAGTTCTTGCGAGTACGTCTAGTGGGACGTCTAGGCTTGGCACTTCTATTGACCAGTGTGCAACCTGCTACCTCTGAAATGGGTGGTTGTACTGGCACTGTTAGTGCGTTTGGCAAGTACATACCTTGTCCCGTCCACCGCGACGCGGTCGGGAGCTTTTCCCTCTGGTCTGTGAGGGCTGGTGGTGGTAGTTGACGCCCCCTTCTCATACAGTGAAGAGGGGCCCCTCGGAAAGTGCTGCAACAGCCCGTTGGTCTTTGTTGCCTGGTCCCAAGATGAGTTTTGATCTCTTGACTCTGCTTCCGAGCCATGGCCTTCTTGTGCACACGTAGGAATTTCTTACAAACAATTCATAATTACCATTTTCAAAAGAGATACTATTCTTGTGATACCATGGGAAACAGTAAAATTATTCTATAACTAACCATCGGAAATAGTCCTTTTGTGTAGTTAACAAATAGCCGTCTTCACGTTCTTCAAAATTCCACCCTTTCGATGGCGGTCAATGCTATTGTATTTTTTCACACTTTTGGTTGTTTGAGACGAATGTCTTGATACCAATGTGCACGAATGTTTTGTGTTTTTATGAATTTAGAATCTCGACTTCCCTCGTGAATACTTGGCAGTGTCAGATTACATGTATAGAGGAACAAAGGAACATTTCCACGAAATGCTCCACCGAGAGAGGGTGACGTCTGAAATGGGACACCTTAATTATGAAAGGCTAAACATCATTAAGCTTGAAAATGAGTGATAATTCATTCCACCGTCGTGTGGTCACAAGACGGTACAGGAAGTGACCCTCCTGACATGAAAGTCGGTTGCACGAGTTCACAAAAAACAGGAAACTATAGGTAATCGGGTCCAACTCTGGGTCTTCTCTCCGTGAGTGGACCCTTAAGAATTTGTTAATAAAAACATAAAAAGGTGGCCACGCGAATGTCATCAATGGCCTCCTTCAAGGGTGGGGTTCCTCAATTTGAAAATATCTGTATGTCGAAAGATCATGAAGTGTGCAGCAATTGATGATATCTGTCAAATCATCAATTTTTCTCAAGTGATATACAATTCGAGAAAAAAGCGACAGTTGTCTCCGTTATTCCTTGCTAGATGGGGCCTGTGGTTTTGCAGTCGCAAAATTGACTTATTGAATTTAAAAATATTTTTTCATGAAACTCTCATCAGTCCTATTTTGATAGCCCCTTCATGCAAAGCTAGATCATCACATTTAAAATATTCCTTTTGTAGAACATTGTATGAAGTATAGTATCTGAAAGTTTCATGTGAATCCGATCAGGAATTTCTGAGATACGATGTTCTGAATTTGACTAATATTGTTCATTTTCTAGGGTCCTCCATGACCTTAACGTAACAGCTAGATCCACTGTTCATTGGTACCGTATGTGAGATACACTTTACCTTCGTGATTTTTCATTGCAGGGCTCCATTGCCTATATCCCTCAACAAGCTTGGATATCGAATGCCAGCGTACGAGAAAACATTCTGCTCTTCAAAGATTTCCATCTCGACCTTTACCATAGAGTTGTGAGAGTATGCGCTTTGAAAAATGACTTGGCAACGTTTCCCGGTGGAGATTTGACCGAAATTGGTGAAAAGGTATTTGACGTCTGTCTAAATAGGCAAGATTCATGTTGTGACAAGCAAACAAATTTTTGTCGTCAGTTTGCAGGCCAAAGCCTCGCGTACGACTGGACTTTACTGAGTTTGTCTCTGCGTTTATTTGCAAACGTACTCAAACATTCTTGCCGTTCAAGTTAATATGTAACGGCACGGCAAAATAAATCAGGAATTACGATTTTGCAAATGTGATGGCTTGTTGTCATTCACAGATACGGCTACACCACTTTTGTATTTTTAATACGGTTACTAGTTGTCTTTAGATGCACTCTCGCTTACTTGCGTAACTAGTCAGTTAGATATTTGGACCAACGAAAATTGATTTTGTGTTGTTATGCGTTTTACATGACCGTGTCTTTGTTTTCTTTTCAACAAACTACTTAAATGAATAAGTGTAAGAGGAATATAACGAATTCATAATAAATGACAAAAGAAGTCGCCGGCTCCACGTTTTAGCAACCAACTAAATCAATAAAGTTCCCCAATGATTTCCAGGCATCGTGTTAGGTATATTATATAGAATAGAGTGAGTTTTTCTCATTTCTCCTGTCTCAAGGGCATCAATTTGTCGGGTGGACAAAAACAGCGAATAAGCCTCGCCAGAGCCGTGTATCAGGACCAAGACATCTATTTATTGGACGACCCTCTGAGTGCTTTAGACTGTCATGTTGGCAAACATGTCTTTGACAAAGTCATAGGACCAAATGGAATTTTGTCTCGAAAGGTACGGCATTAGCAACCTTGTCCGTTTAATCAAAATGCTATCTAAATGTTAGCAGTGGTGCATATTTTGTAGTTGCCTTTTATACTCATTTCGTGTCATTCATCCTCATATCGATCCTATAACGACATCTTCTTGCCAACTGTCACCATAAGCATATATTTGGCGGCTTTGACACCAATTGCCAGTTCTAGCTTATTGGTGACAGCGTTGATTTTCCGCTGTAGAATTTACTGAATTATTATAATTTGGTCAAATGTAACAACAGAGCCGTCATTTCAGCCATGTATAGCTTCGTTGGCGTCAGGTAAATTCGTTGTCGCCATATATTACATTGTGTATTTTGTTTATTACATAACACCACAGTCTCGAACCTAGAGGGTTTGTCGACCCTTTCCTGGTTATGATACTGGTCCGTCACTATTTTTGTTAATTTCAGACACGAATTCTTGTCACAAACGGGCTGCAGTATCTTCCACACGTTGACCTTATTTACTTGGTGAAAGATGGTACGATATCCGAGCATGGAACTTACGAGAGTCTGGTAAGTCATGAGGGAGCCTTTACAGAATTCATCCAGTGTTATCTCAACGACGAAGACGTGAGTGATGGTGACAGTTCAGACAAAGGTAATGTAAACGTTCCCTTTGTTCTTCATTTTGCAATCCATACTCATACCTGATTACATCACTCAGGAACGTTTGTAACTTATGCAATAACTTGATGCAAGAAATTTTAATACTGAAAGTACAATCGCTGGTAATAGGTAAATGCATCTGCTTTCTTCTGTCGACACCCAACTAAGGAATGGTCGATTGATTAGACTGTAAGTAGCCGGAGTAGCGAACCTCCGACATCAGTGTTGATGTGTCCTCAGGGGAATAAAGTGAAGAGCCCTAGATTTGTTTACAATGTAACCACTGTTGTCAGATGGGATATTTTCAAAAATGTAAGGACGCAAAATGTCCGTGTATGGAAATAATTACGCGTCGTGCACAACGGAATTTGAAATAAAGTAACGCGAAAGTCTTTCGTACTCTGGTACCGCTTTATGTTTAGTCAGATGCTTGATATTCACAGGGAACGGGGATCTTGAGATACAGAGTGTTTTTCCTTGTCAAACATATGGACTTCCTCGGTCACAAAACTTATTGAATGAATTGTTTATTGTGTAGTTTATAATAAATAGTTATGGATAACCCTGCACATTTTAGACATCATGTTCGAAGTACGGCGTCGAGTTCATATGCTGACGCAAGAATCATGTGGAGAAAGCGGGTATGCGTGTAGTGTAGACGAGGAATTAATAAATGAAAACTTGAAAGCGAGGCGGTGAGTAGATACAGTCGTTAAACTTGCATTGTTGTATGTGGATGTGTCGTCTTAAGAGGCAGAAAAGATTTTGGGAGTCCTTCTATTTTGTATTTTACTTTCGTTACTAAGGACATTTTTTTAGTTGACTTCGGATCCAATTACATCAGATTACACGGAAACTGTGAACTTTTGCCCAAATAATTCCTGGAATGCGACACGGACCACGAGCTACTTACACAGTTTGGGCAACGCTTAGAAGGTTTCAGCATTCGACTGTTTTCCCGTTTTTGAGATCGTTCTGAGAACTACCTTGGTGTGACAGATCCCTTAGGCGGCACAGATAAGTAATTTTAACATGTACAAAATCTTTGCACTGCCTTTGCTTAGATTTTTGATAAATTACAGTAGACAGCGAGTACACAAAAATTCATGGACTTTGGACCAAGGTCATCGAGCCATAGACGTGGAAGAGAACTGCAAATTGACAGAAGTGGAAACTTCAGAAAGCGGGCGAGTAAGTCACAATTCGGAAGAGTAAGTAATTTGAGGGGATTATCGACAGTCTACTTAGCCAAGGCCCACCATGCGCAGGGTTTTCCATCCCTGGGTAAAATTATATAAATCAAAAGAATGGCAAGAACATTCTTGTTCAGTGTACTAGTACTAACCAAGTCAAATTCCTTTGACACGTTTCGAAAACTGCAAACGGTCTTGCCGGTTACATTTCGCCTCTATTTACCGTCCTATAACAACTACGAATCAAATCGTCTGCCATCTTGTGACCTCACTTTTTACCGAATGACGTCATGTAGTAACTCGAATGCCAGCCAATGAGCCCAGTGAATGCTTTAAAGGCGAAGGCAACCTCTTTTCATGTCATTTTGAGCTAAAATAAGGTTGGTTGGTTATCCTAGACATATTTTCCACTTAATTACAGCTTTTCGTAATTTTGTTAATTACTCGTCCGCTACTCCGGAAATGACGTTTTAGGAGGCAAGCATTTCGCGCCAATTTCTTTTCATATAGTCTGACTGTGAGAGCTGCCGAGTCAGTCATTGTTCTACCTCGGTTGTGTTAAGTTCCTTCCTCGTTTGCTTTCATTTACTAGTCAGTCAACATGCCACACTGTTGCTGCGTACCGGGATGTACTAATTATCGTCCCATGCGCGCTTTGGGAGAACCTTTGCATCGCTTTCCGATGGATGACACATTTCGCCGTACTTGGCTCGTTCGTGTGAAGAACGCAGAGTTACCCGTCCACGCAACGTACAAAGCAGTCGAGAATTACCGTGTGTGTGGCAAGCATTTTCTGCCGTCCGATTACGAAAGGGATTTGTACGCTGAACTGATGAAGGTCCCTGCGAAACAACGCCTGAACAAGGATGCCATTCCGTGTGTTGATTCCCGACAGTGCCCCGTCGCCACCCCCGAGAAGTGCGTTTTTGAAGCGAGAAGTCTCGCGAGCTGTGGCCAGTACAGTGACTGGAGCCAGTGGAGGCACTTCATCTACTGTCGCCCGTGCCTCCGAACGTACCCCAGAGCGTGCCATTCCTGGAACCAGTAGTGATTCGCCCTGTGCTGTTTTCTCCAGCCCAGAGCCTCTAAGCAGCCCTGCAGCGATATTGAGTAGTGGGAGTGATTACAGGCCCAGTTCGACACCCAGTGAAGAGGACAGTTCGTCGTCCAGTGAACAGATCGGTGAGCCAAACTTTGATAAGTTTATTGTGGACTTGTCTAAAGTGTTGGAGCTATTTAGAAGGTGCCAGGTGTGTGGCGAGGGAGTCACACGACACAATGTAAGCAGTTTGGGTGCTCAGGTCACCATCCAGTGGGAGTGTGTCACGGGACACTCTGGCAAGTGGGACAGTTGTTCCTCTGTCCGTGGTATGCCGGAGGTCCACTTAACCATGTCCAGTGGTGTGCTCTTCACTGGAAACACGTTTCAGTCGGTGAAGACAATGATGGACTTTGGAAAAGTCAAGTTTTTTTTCGAAAACAACATTCAACAACATTCAGAATTCCTATTTAATACCAGTTGTCAATGACGCATACATGTCACAACATCTCGAGTTGGTGGCGGAATTCATGGAGAAGGAGAACTTGTCTGACTCACCAGGGCGGTCCGCCAAGTATACCACATACACTCTAATGGAGGAAGAGACCAAAAAGATAATTGATGTGGAACTCGGAACAGCACAAGCATTCAATTGAGGTAGGCATAACAACGCACACAGTGCATTTGCACCAAGATGTGTCACCACGTCTGTCTTCAGTAGCCGCCTCGTTTCTCTCAACAGCTGCCTGTGCCTGTGTGTACTCTGCCTCGTTGTACTCGGGCTCAAACATGTACCCACCCACTGAATGTCCGTGAAAAAATTCCTCGTCACCACTGCTGTGAACAAGGTCTCCGTCACTCACACTACTGTCACTGTGATACGGGTCACCGACTCCAGCCATTTTCAGCTTACAACACACTAAACAATCCCTAAATCCAACGCAGTTGAGTTCTCTACTAACCTATCTTGCCGCAGAATACTCGCCGATGGAAAGTGATGGCGACAATTGTTGAAAAACAACACAAAACAAAAGTAGAATAGAACAGATTCGCACGGTAAACTCAACGCAAAACCAAGTGGCGGAAACGCTTGCCTCCTAAAACGTCACTTCCGGAGTAGCGGACGAGTAATTAATAAAATTACGAAAAGCTGTAATTAAGTGGAAAATATGTCTAGGATAACCAACCAACCTTATTTTAGCTCAAAATGACATGAAAAAAGGTTGCCTTCGCCTTTAATATATGAGTTCACAGGTAGTTTAAATCATGTAAATGGCGGAATGACAAGCGAAAAGTAAAAAGTATGCAAGCCTATATTTTGGTAAGATGCAGTTCATGGGACCCCAATTCAATGTTTTGGTATACTCTGTTGTAATGGACGTTGCAGTGCTCATTTGGGTTGCTTATCAATTGAAAACAAACAGAACCCACTTGCTGCAGTTGTATAATGGTAGTGTATGCAAAGTGCCCTTTCGATATTTCACCTCCGTAGCATTAAGCAAAATGGCTGAGGATGTGTTCGTTGTGACGTTCATGAAATCACAGTTTAAAAGTCCGTATGATGAATGCTTTTTTCAAAACCGACAATACCTTGGCCTTGCCTGTTTTCTCACTTTCATACGTATTTTCCGTACATTAATGCAAACTCGAGGCATATCCTGTACTTTGCAATGCGATATCGTCAAAAACAGAATCGTGACACAAGATCCCGGCCAAATTTATATAACATGTAAGTTTACCCATCTCGGTAATTTTGCTATCTACAGGAAACGTGTATCACTTTCAGATTACTTGCCCTGTGTTGAAGAGTTACTTCAAAGCATTTGGCTGCACTCTTGTTTTGTTCTCCGTCTTACTTTACTTGATCGAGGTGTCGGCTATCACTTCCTCAAACATTTGGTTGACTGTGTGGGTTAATGATTCTATGGCGAACAGTGGCGGAGGGTCGGCGTTTTACGTCGGAGTGTATGGAGCGCTTTGTGCGATGCAAGGTAACTACTGATGGGTATATTAAGTTATCATACGGTCCACCTTGAAACCTTAGAAAAACGCTAAGGGTCAAATAGAGCAAGCGTTCAAAGAAATCACCTTATTTTCTCCATACTACCATTTCGAGGTGCTGCTTTGATCCTGATATAAGACAACGCTAATTTGTGTGCATAATTAAGTCGTTATCATGTCGTAATTATTATAAATTTAAGTATATCTCTTGGACCTTTTATAGATCTTGGGGATCGATCTCTTTCCGTCACTTTAAAGTGGCAGTATCCATTCTTTCTGTGAAAAAACTCGCTTTGATTCGAGCCACTTGCCGTTATAAAATTATTCTTGTCTTGTTCCTTACTCAGTTTAAAAGTGATCTTTGTGCGTCGGGAGAACTGATATTTCGTTATTTCTTTAGACCAAGTTCATCAATTTTCATCCTCTATTTTGACTGATTTATTCACAATTTGAGATCAACTTCTTAACAGTAAGTGGCCTACTTGAATTTTTGACAGAAAGCGCGAGTTTAATGCCTACTTTTGTTCATAATTTACCAAACACTGCTATTGCACTGATACTGTACACATCCGTCAAATTAAGGCAACTATGTGCAAATTGTGTAAGAAATTGACATTCTTTGCTAAAAGGGTTCTTTTAGGGTATTTTTTCGGTCCTGATTTGCCTGCGCACTGATGTTCTAATTAGTATAAACTGTAAATATTCATATCTCTCGAAAAGATCTATATTAGGTCATTTAAAGGCAGGCTCACATGATTATACGCACATAGCGGTCAAATTAGATCAATTTTACGCAAGTTAATTAAAGCTTGTCATCGCAGTTTCGATCCTGGTATAGAGAAAGCAAGTCATTAAATCTTTAATGGCTACGTACGCATGTATAAAGTTTGTATATACTATTGTGAACTGTGGACCGGTGGCCTTTTATTCAAATGAAGTTATTACGATGTGATTATGTTTATGAAAGCAATTTTGACCTCAACTGCCCGATGTGCCTATATATTAAGCCCTTGATTAGCATAAACATTAACTATTCACCTCTTTCGAACCTCTTGATAGAATCTAGGCACTTTTGGGTCGATTCTCAAGTTAAGCAGGGTGCCTGAATTAATTTTAATACTAAGATATCATTCATGATCAAGATCAGGTGATTATTTCCAATCACTGTTTTCTCCCTAAAATGCTCTTTACAGTCAAATTACTGCAAATATGTCGCGGTTTTATGAGAAATCGACACTTTTTGTCCAAATGAACATTTTGAGATGCTTTTTGACCATGGTATAGCGGTAGCAATTTCGACCTGTGGCAGAAAATATTTGAAAATTGAGTTGTTGGAAAAACTGTTTATTTAACTACCCTCGTGTTACTTGTTCGTTTTACTTTAGTACTCTGCGCATCACTTCGACTATTCATTTGGATCCAGGGTCTCATAAGAGCGAGTGAAATATGCCATGTCAATCTTTTGCGACGAATTGTAAAGGCGCCCATGACGTTCTTTGACACGACTCCAACTGGAAGACTTTTGAACAGATTCTCCAAAGACGTGAATGTAATCGATAACGATATGCTCAGGTGTATGCACATGTGGTACGTGCTTCATGGCTGTTTTTAACGTCAGCACATTCACTTTAAAGGAGAATGTCACCCGATTTAATTACCGTCTCAATCGGTCTATATCTACATCGCCTCGCATACGGTCGACTTTACCTTGCCGAGAGGTGTCGCGCTAACCTGTGAGGAAGTTGAGAAACGACGCAGCGACGTCAATGGTTCATGGGCAGAGTGAATGCCACTATGTTGCGGCGCATCGTTCTCGCTTGTCAGAGCTATGAAGCTGCGGGGAAGCGGATATATATTTTTTCGACTTCCTCGAGTGCCCGAAATGGTTAGGAAGTCGCTCACGGTAGGGAAGAATGAAAAGTTGAAAAGTACGCTGTTAATAGCAGGTATGAGACCGTGAAACATCTCCGTGGCTGTGGCCAGCATTTCTCGACAGTGATTTCTCTGACGAATGCCGGCTTACTAAAGAAATATCCATACGTTCTGTTGCCTGTGCATGTTCACGGCGCCTCTCTAGTATTTCTTGATCAGTGTACTCCGGCTCGAATTAATAGCCTGAGCAACCTAACGATCCACCTGTGAAGTCTTCGTCGGATGAGCTCTCGTCTAAGTCGGGATTGCTAGTTGCCATGTTGACGTTTATTGTTCTGCGTTCTGTTTCAAAATGAATTATTCTCACACTAACCAATGCTTATACAAAACTGAAACAAAATCTGCCTCATTAGATACAATTTGTAATGCCTTTGGAGTATTCGTGAGTGCAAATGTTTTGAGAAACCAGCAAACGAATAAACTACTGCGTTATCGGCTTTAGATGCAATAAAGGCACCGAGGCCGTGTGAGCGCATGCTAATTCAGTGTTTGCTGACAGAAAGCTGTTGTGACACAATAACTCGCTTTTATATGTTATGGCCACATTAAGGGAATTGTTATTTAGATAATTATACGAATACATTATTAAAATCATTGTCACTGTCCAACTTTTGCCCTGACGGTACTGTGTAAGGGGAACCTGACTTCGCGCGGCACCCGACAACTAAGTAGATTTTCACCAAAATAATTACATGCACATTATTTATTTGGCTCACTATTATAGTCTTTTAGTGACTGGAGGTATAGTTTCCAATTCAAGCTGGTTTATGTTCGTGATGTCCAGTCCCGGCGGCCGCGACGGTCCTGATCCGGTTCCGAGCCACGACTGAGATAACAAGCGTTTTGTGTGTTTAGAACTGAAAACAAATCGGAAGTCTAAAAGTACAACACACAGCTACGCTCTCCTGTCTGTATTTTACGGAAGAATGATTCGAATTTATCGCCAAACAGACCCATACTCCCGCGATCGACCACGGTAAACTGGCCTACTAGTGCCGAACTATGTAGGCTACGCTACGTTCAAATACCTATAAATCCGAAACAGTGAAATAAAATAACGCGTTTGTTCAAGAACTCGATGTATTTGTATGGGTTTTACATCGATTTTTTATGATTTTTTGGTGTAAAACGATGAATTCAAGCGATAAGTTGACACCAGTAAGCGTGTTGTGAACGGCTGAACAGACGACGTTCGAACCTATTACGTCATTGGTTAATTTCAACACCTCCGTCTGCCGTCAGGTGTCAGGTAAAACACCTTATCTTGCTGTTATCGAGTGGAACTACTCGATCTAAATTGTTTTTGGATGGCATTCTCCTTTAAGCGCATTACTTGCTGTGGGCATTTCACAAAGTTCCTTTTGAGTCCATTGGAAATCATTTGCAAGTTACGTCGGACCTTGTCGACAAGACTGTTTATTCACTCATACAACTACAAAATAATGGAATTTAACTAATGTATAAGGTATATTTTCTGAAACCAGAAAGAATAGAGTTTGAATGTTCACGTGACGACGTCCCCTTACATGAAAAAGAACGGTATGATCATACAAAAGCAACGGTATCAATAACGCAACCAAATTTTATTTCATGTGAATGTTCAAGGTGAAATCATAAAAACAATGTTACTGAAAAAAGACAAATTCATTCCTGTTCTCTGTTTATTTTCAGTTTGTACGGCGTGTCATTCTTTTTTAAGATGATTGTATTGGTGACCATCTTCAATACTATTTTCCTCGTGTTGCTGGTGCCATTGGTAGCGATGTGTTACTTCACGCAAGTAAGTCTACACTGATGGTCGTCAGATTAACGCAACCTTAGACAAAACAGAAAGTTTCAGCTACACGTTAAAAGCGAACGCGAATTTGTGAGGTTGGCATTCTTTGCTTAGTACGTCACAATGTTGACCTACATTTCCGTGTTCAGTCTTGTCACACGGTCGGAAACAACGTGAAGATCACTGATCTTACATAAGTGCAAAACGTGAGTTTTAATTGCCGATTGATCTTAAAACATCGATGTATGCATGTTTAATGTTTTTAGAAGAGATGGTTTTGCTGATTTTCCCAGAAGAGTCACACTTATCGGGTGGTAAAAAATAACACAGAAAGAGTATACCCTTCGTCTCAAAACATTCCAATTTCCGCAATTTCAGGAAAGCAAATGAAAGGAATGCTTTGGTTATAAATATTCGAAGAAAACAGCAGTAACTGAGAATTTGTGAATCTAACACAACACTTTTTTCTCAATACATTTTTTGGCCAAAATCACTATTAGCATCAGAAAAAATGACAGTTGAGAATTTTTATAACTGGGATGTTGATTGTTTTTACCGGGGCAGAATAACATGAGGTCGCCACAGTCGTAGCTATTGCCACCTCCTTTCGCCTACCACCACGGTTTACGCCTGCAGTCATCACCAGCCAATTGCTGGTAACAGTCCGTTTGATGGGTGCCTGGTTTATGATTACTTAACTGGCGTTATTCAATGGAAGTAATTGGTTCCGAAATCAAAAATCAATGCGGAACCTAGAAAACCTTCTAGTATTCAGTTGACACTGTGTCATCCTGCTTGCTGCCAACTTGTCCATCTTTTTGTTACCTGAACGATGGCTCTCGCTGTTGCCAATTTGTATATAGTCACTTCTGATCAGTGGTTGTCACCGCAGCGTCACTCTGGTATTGACTCAGGGTTGTCCCCAAGCCTGAGTATGGCGCTGATCGAGCCAGAGACCGTAGATAGGGAGTCAATTCACCTAGCGAAATCCCATTGGACGGCCACTGGCGGACATTGTTGTTTCATGGACCGTAGAGACGTCTAGCGGCCGTGTGTGCAATAAACAAATATGGCAAGATACGACGGTCTGTAAAAACAATGGGGATGTTTGCACAGCTAACTGATGCAGCAACATTTAATTGAAAATTCGTGACTTATGCTTTTTTGCTTCCCGACTGATTAAGATAGATCATGTTCACGATTGAAACAAAGCATGTTTTGCGTGAAACTGTTGCCACTCAACCAGACATGGACTGGGTGGTTTGAATTTAAGGTCTTTACTGTTCCCCGGCCCTGCATTTGATCGCTCATAAAGAAAATTATATTAAATTGTTTGCATGATTTTGGGAACTACTTATTAGTTTATTCTATGCCCATTGATTGCTTTCTTTAATTTCTTTCTGCAGTCTTAATACATTCATATATAACAGATAATAATATTTACTATTGCTATTTATTTACTAATTTTATTATTGTCGTATCATCATATATTTGTTTTATCTATTCTTTATTCTTTGTTTATCATTATTTATTTATTTTTATTTGTTTATTTTTAATTGTTTATTTATATTTATGCATTTTTATTTGTTTTTTTTATTTATTTATATTTTAATAATTCGTTATTACTTATTTAAATTATTTCTTGTGATTCCATACAGTCAACATCCTGGCTGTCGTTATGGTATGGAGTTCACTGCATAATGAATATTTATTGTATGGTTTGGTAACCTACTTGATAATTTGCCATATGAAGTGGTGAAGGAAATATTCCTTTAAAGGCATATTGAGCCTCCATCTGTGGGTACTTCGGAAGTATGTGTATTACCTTGGAGACCCTGTTACACTGAGTGACGATGTCGTTTGTTTAGATTTTTTGTTTTTACACCGGTCGTAAAACATCAAGTCAGGAAATAAGGCATCCTTATGTTATTTACTTTGACGTTGGTCTGCCGACGTAGGCTGAATATGCTGCTTAAAGTTGACTTTAAAACATTAACAAGACTAATCACTTTGGCCACCGCCATTATTGTGTCATGGACCGTGGCGACACCTAGCGGGGGTATGCGCCGACGAAGTACGCGAGGCGTCGACTACCATGGTCGATTTTAGTTTGTCAAATTCAAAATGGGGAAGTGTCTTTGTTTGAGAACAAAAATGAACAATGTAATTAAAAGATACACATAGGCAAAATATAGAATAAATCAAGAAAAAAATTGGGCTGCAAGCGAAAGGTAATATAAATTACGATTACGAAAAATTCCTAATAAGCAAAAGGATGACTCAGTAAAGAGAAGCGAGGATGTGAAAGTAACCGATTGGAGGGTGAGCAGGTACAGAGCCTGTAGGATTTTGTCCAGCGGGGTCAATGAATTAATGAACATCAGATAGATCTGCTGTAGAAAGAAAGGAGTAAAAACGGGGGGCGCCCCTCAACCACAAGGTTGGAGGCGGAGATAGCTTTCCGTCCTCAATATTCAAGGGGTTAATATCAATTAATTAACAATCACTCATTAAATCTTTCAACACACAAACTTTGCTTTAAAATAAAATTTAAAAAATTAACATTTTCTCCTGCCCCCAACTATGAAACGTTTCCTACAACAATGTCTCTTGCGTCATCCAAACACAGGTGCAGATCTTTGTTTGGTAAATTCACACCTTACGACATTTTACATTCAAGTAGAGGGGTCCATGCCCAGTTACATGAAACAGTCCCAAATAGCGACTCAACTGAGACATATCCGGGATTCTTTAAAGGGAGAGGGGCCGGAACAAAGATTTTTTAAGAAGGGTGGTCCAATTCAACAATTCTAGATTTGATATCAAGAGAAAATGGGGAGTTCAGACCCCTTTGACCCCCTTGGATCCGCCTGTGCTCATCTGAGTTGTCTAAATCCTTTGCGTATTGTTAATACAGTTAATATATTTTTCTATCATTTTATCTTTACTACGAATTCCTCTTTTGACACATGACGTTTTCTTATAATATTACTAAAATCTGAGCCCCTAATTCAGGGACTTTGTCCTTAAATTAGGGCGTTGCATGAAAAGATCCCTACTTATTTTCAATAATATTGAGAATTCAACGTAGAAAACTCACAAATACCCAGCGGATTTAGCGAACATAATGGAGTCGTTATTTGGGACTGTTTCGTACAACCGGTCACTGGACCGCCAGCATCCGTTCCTGATGAGGTATGAAATGGGTAGCGAATTGAAGTTTGTTGTGCAAAATGAAACTGGGGGCAACATGGGTAGTGGTCTGAAAACCAGCAAGAGATGAAATTCCTGCCTGAAGTCCAATAAATCTGCCTTGTGTGACCCCATAAAACAGCCAAGATGCCTACTGAATACACAGTTCATTTTTGAGGTTGTTTTACGATGCTTTCCAGCTCTCGTAAACCATTCACATGTCATCAAATTATCTATCAGCCGTTTGGTAAAGGCACATTCAGCCTACATCGGCAGGTAAAAATGATCAGCTTCAAAGAAAATAACCTAAGGACGCCTTGATGTAAAATATCCGTGTCAAAACAAAAATCTTAACAAACGACATCGTTACTGAGTGTTCCAGGGTTTCCAAGGTAATGCATACTACTGAAGTACCCACCGATTTAGGGCTCAATATGCCTTTAAAAGAACACTTCCTTCAACTATTTCTATGGGGAATTATCAAGCAAGTTTAGTTACCAAATCATACAATTAATATTTATCATGCACTGAGATTCATACCGTGTTAGAAAATAAATGTGCACTGATACGCCGTAAAATGTAACAATTTCGTAAAATGTAACAACTGTTACAATTTACGTGGCTAAGCCTCTCCTAAAATGTCACAAAGTGTTACCTTTTACGTAGTTGTAATATTTTATGTCGAATGCACATGCGAGAAATGTACCTTTGTGACATTTTACGAAACCAACATCATATTACAAAGAAAATGACCAAAATCAAGAACAAAATGTATCTGACACGGCGGCTGTAATCGAGTATTTTTGGATGAGGGGGTCCGCCCGAAATATTTGGATACTTACCCGTTTAGCGAGTGTGCACGGACAAAAAAATGACCCATTTAGAGACTAATTTTGTGGAAAACTTCACATTTTCGTACAGTTCTGTCCCAGAAATTCAGAAAAGGCACCCTTTTAGATAGTATTTTTTCGAAAATGGCACCATTTTGGAGAGTATTTTTGGTGTGAAAATACAACCGTTGGGTGGCACTTTTCGTTAAACTTTTCTATAGAAATGCCTTCCGGGCTAACATGACATGAATATGGCTACCCCCTATCATTTTTGTTACAACTATATTATTATTTCTACTACTACTGCTATTACTCTCATTACTACTATTACTACTTTCAGTATAAATACTATCGGTATCATTATCATTATTATTGATATTTTTGAATTTATCTAACGAGGACACAGCGTATACACAATAAATGTTTTAGCAAAGTGCTAATAGATCATGGTCCTCAAAGATTTTAAAATCATCTCATTTATGGTTTAGTGTTTTCATCGGGCTTCGAATAATGGACAACGATTGCTGTTTCAAAAATATTTTAAAGGGGTTCCTATGCTCAGCCTTAACGATATTGTGAGAAACGTCTTGTCAGCTGTGGATGCAGAGTAGGTCTACTTTTTGGAAGCGAGGAAGTTGAGATTTAAAATCTTGTTTAGACATGCGCCAATTTCAAATTTTGATTATTTTCGCTTACTTGTAAACAGCGGTGTCGTTGCTGCGGATCGTCGCTCGTGTTCAGCTGGTTAGGAATCGTCATTGGTCGTTTCGGCCCTGCATGATCCAGTACGACCTTCAAAACCCGGATCCCTGAGGTGGAAACATTCCTCAGGTCTTGCAACGGTCATGTTGCCAGATGCTACTTCTCTGCAGCCAGCCTCCCGTTCAGTAACGCTAGGACCTCGCTAAAAAGCAAGACTTCGTCAGATTACGTGAGATATTGCCGTGCATTTTAAATTAGAGCAGGTGACTTTGACTAGGTTTTAGCTAGGTCCTAGCGTAGGTCCTAGCGTCTACTGAACGCACGCCAGATGTATACTGAAGCTGCTTCCGCTGCTGTTGAACAGGTCTTAAACAGCTCTTTCCGTGATGTCTTAGTAAGCCCCAAAATCTTCGCTATTCTCCATAAGCTCCTGGTGGTAAATCTTCCACCGGGATTTTGTAACACTTCCACCCATTGTCTGTGCAGACCTTGATAATTCAGTGTCTTCCTCACGTTGGCTTCATTGAGCCTTGTCTCCCATGGCACTGTTAGCTCTATTATGGCCAATGTCTTTAGGCTGTCTGACAATAAAACTATATCAGGCTTCATTGCTGTCACTGCGATGTGTGTTGGAAAACTGCTCGACTTCCCAGATCTACAGTCACCTCCAGTCGCTTGACTTGTGAAATAAATCCTTGTGATGATTTCCTTTTCCACCGTTTCTCTTTTTCCCCGATCTCCTATCGATGTTCAGGATATGAGACAGGGCCTTCAGCACGTGGTTATGCCGCCAGGAATACTTTCCCTCTCCTATTGCAGCTTTTCACGCTGACAGCATGTGCTGTAAAGTTCCTGGTTCCCTGCACCCATCACATCTGTCGTCTTCAGATTTCCCCCACAGACTGAAGTTCCTCGGCATGGGAAGTTGATCGTACGCTGCTCAAAGCACAAAGCTGGGTCTCTGGGTTTGTGATGACAACAGATCCTTTGGAGTGAACTTCTTTCTCAAACAGCCATCCCACGTCGTCCATTCGCCCTGCTTCTTTAAGCCCACCACTATAGCACCTCTCTTCTCTTTCTCAGCAATGCGTATCTCCAAAAGCATCATATCTCTACGTTCCATTCCTTTTATTTTCTTCCACCTCTTAGTTGGTACGAAGCCTAGCCCTTGCCCACCCACGCACATTGTTCCGACTATATCCTTGTGCCTCAGTCTGCTCTCTGCCTCCACCATAGCCTCTGCTGCTTCCCACTTTGTACCTGCCTGTACTATCGACAAGAACGGCATTGTTTGCAAATACAACTATATCCTTTTGTAGTTTGCCACAAAGAACTGAATTCATAATGCATTCTTTTACATGCGACTTACATCTAAACCCTCCATGTTATCATTTTTGTCTCTTGTTGAAGACTTTCCTTTTCCTAGGTGTCGTTCCACGATGATGTGTAAGTTAAAAAAATTGCGTTAAGTTGAACTCTGGAGGCAGACATTTTTCGAGAACTAGCGACTAGTCGGCTATGGCTGTGGTCATCGGGTCACTAGAATAGCTGGTAACGAGCATACAAAACACGCAACGATTTTATGTGGAACGGGCCCCAATATTCTTAGATGAACAAAGTGATTTAGCTGAGTGATTTGAAATAGGTTCACTTGAAAGTGGGTTGTATGGAAGAAAAACGGCCAACGTCGAAGTCAGCGATGTTTAATACGCAATGTAGGAAAACGGTTAGTAAACCAAATTGCTTTATCTGCCTACAACCAGGCGTGTTGTTAACAGCGAGCTAAACCACAAAAATGGCATCTCATGAGACACATGAATTTCCGTCCATTAATATTAGAATGGCGAATCTCTGTCTTTATTTGTATATGCTTCGGACTAACGAAAAGTGACCAAACAGCAATTTATCTTCAAAGATGATACAAAGAGAAAGGGCATGTTTTGTAGTCCTCAAGGCCGACAGTCACCTTTTTGGAATTGCCCCTTTAAACTACCCGATTTGAGTAAAATGATCCTTTCAAAGTGCCAACGTATTTTCTGTTTCCTCCGCTAGGCCTCTCAATTTACGTATACACTTCACGGTTTTATCTGTTGTTTCTACCACTATTTCAGACAGGTGTGACATCATAGGAAAAATGATATGTCTTTGAGCTTTTAAGTTGTTTAAAACACGTTACTAAGTCGCCTCTTTTTAAACTATTGGCTCGCCCTTCTCAAAGGCGATCTTTTGCTGTTGCACTGGCAAAATCTGTCAACCTGCCTGCAAATAAATTTCGTGCTTTTATTTCCTTCCATCATAATGTCTTTAAGAAATTGTCATTCGTAACCAAGGTGGTGGACAGAACCCGTCGGCATCAGAAACTTTGGTCTTGCTCCTTTTGTGTGGAGCATGAGCGATGACTCCAAAGCAATAAAACACTGACGGAAATATATCAAACTATGGTATACTCAAACGGTTGTTTTTTTCTATCAAATTGGCTTACGAAATTGAATTCTCCGTGATAAAAATATTTTTGTAGTCTGTTCCCGAACAGATGCGATAAATATTAACCAAAATACCATGTCGTTGTTACTGTTGTGCTTACCAAGGGAAGTGTGTTTACTGTAATGCCGGATACACAATTCGGCCTGTGAGCGCCAACCAAAGATTGCAAGAACGCTTTAGCAATGAAAACATGTTACCTAGTCCTGGAAACTCCATTCGCATGGATTTGAAACTGTGAGGGGTACATTTTTTACTATACCAAGAAACTACTCATATTAAAAAAGCAATGGAAAGCACATAAGGACACATCTATAAATTCGAGCTGGCACATTTAACAGAATTTCATTCAAACAATCCGAGAAATGAGACGTAAAGTGTGTCAACCGTTTTCCTCTTGTGACAAGTACCATACAAATTCATGAAATGTGACATCGCTTTCGTAAAATGTAACAATGAAACATTTCTCGCATGTGCATTCGACGTAAATTGTAAGAGTCACATAAAATGTAACAACTGTTACATTTTATGTTATTGTTACGTTGCTAGGCCTCTCTTAAAATGTAACAAGTTGTTACATTTTATGTAATTGTTTCAATTTAGGTCAAATGCACATTCGAGAAATGTACCACTGTTACATTTTACAAAAGCGACGTCATTTTCCATGAGTTTGTGTGAATGAAATTCTATCAAATGTGCCAGGTCGAATTTATAGATGTGTCCCCTGTGTGCTTTCCATGTTTTTTTTTTAATATGTCTGAGTAGTTTTATGGTATTGTCAATAATGTACAGCGTACAGTTTCAATTCCACCCGTAAGGATTTTCCAGGATCAGGTTAGCAACTCTCTTATTGCTAAAGCTTTCTTGCAATCTTTTGTTGACACTCACAGGTCATAAACCAATTGTGTATCCGGCATTACAATAAACACAATTCCCTTGGTAGGCACAACAATGACATCGTATTTGGCTAATATTTATCGTGTTAGTTCGGTAACAAACGACAATAACAAACTTTTTCATGGAAAAATCAATTTCGGAAGCCATTTTCATAGCCCACGATAGTTCGGTTTATTTCAGCCAGTGTTTTATTGCCTTGGAGTCATCGCTAATGCAGTAATTGCCCTGCCCCACACAAAAGGAGCAAAACCAACATTTCTGATGCGACGCGTTCTGTCTACCACCTTAGTTACGAATGACAATTTCTTAGATATTGTGATGGAAGAAATTAAAAGCGCGCATTTATTTGCCGGCAGGTTGATAGATTTTGCAAATCAACAGCAAAATACGGACTGAAACCCCCTCGACCACCACATCCCTCAACCCCCGCGACCCCCTCTCGATCCACGACCCATGACCCACGACCCCCTCGACCCACGATCTGTGGCAATAGAGGTATCTGTGCGCTTTGTACATATTTTGTAATCTTATTATGTCGCTGGGCGACTTTCCCATAAGATATACCTACACGCGATTCTGCTCTTGCTGAAGTCTGGTGATTGAAAAAAAGTGGCGTGAGAACGCCGGTGGTTTTGAATAGCGCATTGTGAGCGCGCTATCGTTGTCATGGAAATAGTTCCACGAGCGGCTATCAACCGCACAGTTCTAATAAACTTAGGGAGAGAGTACGTTAACGTGAATGTACATAATTTCATATTTTTATTATTTGCTTTATATTTTATACTCCTTTACAATATACGCCATATAACCTTGAAATACCTTTTAGTTAACAGTTTGTTTTTTCAAACCGTATTTACTGGTGAAATTACGGTTTTGTCGGTTCCTCGCACTCTGCAATTAACTGAAGAGCAGACGAGACGATTACACTCTGCCAGATTGGTAGGTCTTTGACGGATTTGATTTGGTCGCGTCGTTTTCTTCTGTTTTTGGCTTTCAAAATTGCCGAATCGACTGCCTTAATTGGAAAAAAAAACAGCGAAAAGCCAGCAGAGTTCACGGCCCAACTTACTGGTCCTACAAGTCAGCATTTGTTCTATGTTCAGATCAAGTCGAGCTTGTGTAGACTGGGTCGACGGGGTTCTGGATAGTGGGTCGAAGAGGTCGTGGGTTGAGGGGGTCCTGGATCGAGGGGGTCCTGGGTCGAGGGGATCGAGGGTGTGGGGGTCGAGGGGGTTTCAGAACATTCCGCAAAATATTGCCTTTGAGAAGGGCGAGTCAATAGTTTTAAAAAGTGGCGACATAGTAGCGTGATTTATACAGCTTAAAAGCTGAGAGATAAGCTGACAGATATATCATTGTTCATATGATGTCAAACCTGTCTGAAATAGTGGTGGTAACAACAGATCAAACCGTGACGTGTACACATAAAATGGGGTGCCCAGCTGGGGAAATAGAAAATATTTTGCACTCTGAAATGACATGATCATTTTGCTCAAACCTGGTTTAGGTCGATAGTTAAAGGGGCAATAGTTAAAAAAGCTGACTGTCGGCCTTTTGGACTACAAAAGCATGCACTTTTTCTTTGTATTAAAATTGCTATGTGGTCAATGTTCGTTAGTTCGAAGTTCATATAAATAAAGACAAAGATTGGAAATTCTGTTAGTAATGGACGTGAAGTCACGTGTCTCGTGAGGCGCTATTTTTGTATTGCAGCTCGCAGGTAAGGGAATTTGTTATATTAACCCTTTTGATACATTGCATTAAAAGCTCATATAAAACATCGCTAACTTCGACGTTGGCCGTTTTTGTTCCACACTATCCACTTTCAATGAAACATAGATCAAATCACTCTTTTAAATCACTGTTTTTTTAAGAATGTTGGGGGCCGTTCCACATAAAATGATTGCGTGTTTTGTATGTCCGTTACAAGCTATTCTAATGACCCGATAACGCAGCCAACTAGTCGCTAGTTCTCGAAAAATGTCTGCCTCCAGAGTTCAACTTAATGCAATTTTTGAACTTACACATCATGGTGGAAGATCCCCAGTTCTTTGAAAAGGAATGTTGTCAACAAGAGACATAAATGATTACACGGTGGGTGTCCTCACGTTTAGATGTAAGTCGCGAGTAAAATATTGCGGTCTGAATTCAGTTCTTCGTGGCCTAAGAGAAACAAAAGTCCGAGAAAATGAGGCAAAAGTCCACAAAAAGGCACAGACACACAGTTCTGAAGGTGGTACCCCGTTTTTTTTAGTACTCCCGTTTTTTGTTAGAAAAAGGTCCACTTAGTCAGAAATTCGAGCCCCCTCATATTAAAGGCTGGGTGCGCGCATTGAAACGTTCCATTTAATAACCATAAGGAATTCTGGCAAATAATTAAATCCAATACTCGGACATCCCGTATGTTTTCTACAATTAGTCCGCAGAAATGGCACGACTATTTCAAGGATTTATTGAGCCCAAACTTTTCTGTTGACTTGTCTTTGAGTGAATTCGCTACGCAAGATATGATTGAACATGATAGTTCCTATGAAAAATGTAATAACAAAAACCCATCTGTTCTTAATACTGAGTTTTTGCCTTCTGAAATACATGAGACCATTGAATAATTGCCTAATGGCAAGTCTGGGGGTTATGATGGCGTGATTTTTGAAATGCTGAAGTGTACTGAGGTAACGATAGTGCCAGTTTTGTATAAGTTATTTAATGCATTTTTTTATTCTGGGTATTATCCCCAGACTTTGTGTGACGCATAGCTTACTCCAGTACATAAACAAGGTATTATCAATGACAAAAATAACTATAGAGGTATATCCCTGTTGTCTGCTTTGGGAAAACTTTTACTGTACCTTTGTAGATTTCTCGAAGGCATTCGATCGAATCCCTTATAATTTACTCTTCCATAGATTGAAAAACATTGATGTGCATAGTAAAATTTTCAACATAATCCGCTCTATATATGGTAAATTGCGCACCTGTGTGAAAACTCAACTTGGCCTTACAGAGTTCTTTTATTGCACTGTTGGCACTCGCCAGGTTTGCATGGCCATCCCATTACTATTTGTGTTGTATCTAAATGAATTTCTGGGTCAACTGAGTAATATTAATAGCACATATCTCAGCGAACAAGTGCCAAGGGTCAACTTCAACTCCCTACCGTACGCAGACGACTTGGTATTGTGTTCCTCTACCGCCATCAACTTACAAGCTATGCTAAATTGTTTGGCAGAATTTTGCGAATCATGGGGCATGCGAGTAAACTCGACGAAAACTAAAGTGGTCGTTCTCAGAAATGGCGGTCCCCTTGGACGATATGAGAAATGCTTTTACAATGGAACTTTGGTCGATGTGGTGTCTCATTACAAATACCTTGGACTACTTATTACTCCAAAACTTTCTTGGACCAAAGCCATTAAAACCTTATCTAGTCAAGAAAATAAAGCTACCTCTACAATTTGTAAATTAAAGCGAAGATGTCGCGATCTACCCCCGTAAATAGTTATGGGAGAATGTGGTCGATTCCCATTGTTTACTAAATATTTTGTATCCTGTATAAAATACTTGTTCAAAATACTGGAGATGCCTGGTAATCGTGGGGTAAAGGCTCCATATGATATGCCTTTTCAGTCAGACCTCATCGGAAGATCTTCTTATAATTGGGCTAGTTTTGTAAGGAAACTTCTGTCTGTGTATGGTTTTTCAGATGTATGGATTAATCGAGGTGTGGTAAACCAAGCGTATTTCTTGACAGTTTTTGTCAACATGTCAACGACCTTTATTTGCAAGGCTGGCAATCTGATATCGAATGTATCGCAAAACTGCCTTACTATGTGAGGTATAAAACAATGTATTGTCATGAAAATTATTTAGAAATAGTTAGTATCCCACGTGTTTTAATCCAGTCTCTCACTCGATTGCGATGTTCAAATCATTCGTTACTAGTGGAAAGGGGTCGCCATACAAATATTCCCTATGAAAATAGGTTGTGTGAGTTATGTAAGAATTCATGTAGAGGACGAATACCACCTTGTGTTAGTTTGCAGTGCGTACCAATACCTTCGAGTTAAGTGCTTAAGTGATCGTTTTTGCTATTCTCCCACGACATCTAAGTTTGAATCTCTCATGAGAACTCCGGATACCCAGCTTCTAAAATTCGCCCATTGTGCTCTCAAGCGACACAATTTATTATCCAGTTTGTAACGTGGCACGTGACAATGTTCTGTCTCGTACATGTTATACTTTGGGCCTATGGCCATATGTATATGTTTCAATAAATCACTATTATATTTACAAACAATACAGTGTTTTCCGATAGTTCAGAAATAATCAATTTTTGAAGTTGGTGCACGTCTAAACAAGATTTTAAATCTCAACCTCCTCATTTCCAAAAAGTAGGCCTTCTCTGCATCCACAGCTGTCAAGACGTTCCTCAAAATATCGTTAAGGTTGAACATAGGAACCCCTTTAAAATTCTTTTGGAACAGCACTCGCTGTCCACTGTGGAAAGCCCGATGAAAACATTGCGTTTAATGTGTAGTCGAAGATCTCTAATGGAACACAACGCATACGTGAGTGTGACCTCTGATGAATCACACGTTCGCGTTCGCATTTAACGTGTAGCCGAAACTCTCTGCTAAGACAAGGGCCACAAGTAACATCGAGTTTGCCTACGGACAGGCAAGGACATATTTTTGCATAATAAGCCGTCATTGCGGCGTTTTCAAGGACGACGACTGCCCAGCGAATCTGATACCAATTCTCTCAAACTTTCCCATGTGCGTTAAAGCCTTTTTTAGGAAAGACCATACTTTGAAACCGGAGAGTAAGAGCTTAGTCAAAAGCGCACTCCCACTTAAAAACTTTTATGTAGATTGCTATCTGTAAAAAAGTCTTGACTGTTTACTTAACATAAAGTATTTTTGTTGTCTCTTTTACAAAATGCCCATTGGCATCTTTTGAGCATTTGCCACAAAATTCACCGACGCATTTGTCTTATACAGAAGAACGACTAACAAAAACGGCTTGTCGGTGACAGGCGCTCGTTTACAACACGCGACCACACTGCTCCGTCCAGCCTCGTCCTCAAATCTCAAGATGGCGCTGACCGGTTTAGACATTTAAGGCTTGGTCATAGGCTCACTGGTTCTGCGGGCCGCTTGGTAGCCAGCATGCAGGCTCGCTGGTTCCCTATGTGCCTAGCCAGCACGCAGGTATCACGCAGTGGCACGCGCATTAACATTGGTTGATGTAACCTCAGCAGTCATTGGTTAGCTTTACAACACCGTGAAAAAATGACGGACTGTGAACGATTTTTAGCCTTGTCATGCTAGTGGCGTCGCAGCTACTATTTCGCTTCAGCCGCAGTGATATTTAAAGGCGAAGGCAACCTTTTTTCATGTCATTGATACCAAAAAATAAGGTTCGTTGATTATCTCAGACATGTTTTTCAGTTAATTACAGCTTTTTGTAATTCAAACAATTACTCTTTCTCTATTACGGAAGTGACGTTTTTGAAGGCAAGAATTTCGCGCCAAATTCTTTTCATATAGTCTGACTGTGAGAGCTGCCGAGTCAGTCATTGTTGTATCTCGGTTGCAATAAGTTCGGTCGTCGTTTGCTTTTGTTTACTAATCAGTCAACATGCCACACTGTTGCTGCGTACCGCGATGTACTCATTATCGTTTTGCGGACAGAGGAACAACTGTCCCACTTGCCCGAGTGTCCCGCGACTCACTCCCATGACCTGAGCACACAAACTGCTTACATCCCGCTGACAGCTCTCACAGTGAGAATAAAAGAAATTGGTGCGAAATTCTTGCCTCCCAAAACGTCACTTCCGGAGTAGAGAACGAATAATTAATTAAATTACGAAAAGCTGTAATTAAGTGAAAAACATGACTGGGATAATTAACGAACCTTATTTTTGCTAAAAATGACATAAAAAGGTTGCCTTCGCCTTTAATAGCCGCGTGCTTGAAGCACATACATGTACAATAAACACATCATTAACTGACCGATTTAACCGGTGTGTTATTCATACTGCATGGATACAGGACAAAAGTCATCAACAGTAGAAAGATGCACTCCGAAAAGGCGCAACCACAATTTCTAGGATTCACATTTCCTGAACATAAACCGATATGTCTGTACAACAGACCACATTTACACTTCAGTCCATCAGTCATGCCAGTTTGTTTGCGTAAAGCACTGCCTGTTGAGAATTCGACTAGCCAATGAGAAACGCCGTTGTAAAAAAAATCCCGAAGAAAATTAAGCGATACCTGCGTGCTGGCTACCGGCCACCTAGCGGCACGCAGGGAACCTGCGAGGCACGCAGGTAGCAGGCAGTAGCATGCACGCACTTTATCATTGGTTGATGTAACCTCGGCAGTCATCGGTTAGCTTTACAACAAAAGAAAATGGCGGACTATGAACGATTTTTAGCCTTGTCATGCAAGTGGCGTAGCAGTAACTATTTCGTTTTTGCGGTAGGTCTAATGTTTAATAGCGGCGTCCTTGAATCACCTACATGTACAATAATCACGCCGTCATCTGGCCCATTTAACTGTATGAATACAGGAAAGCAACGCGTACACAAAAGTCAGCAACAGTAGAAAGATGCACTCAGAAAAGGAGCAACCACAATTTTCTGGGATTCACATTTCTTGACTTTTAAGCACCGATTTGTCTGTACAACAGACCACATTTTTTTTTGCACTTCCTCCACCAGTCATGCTAGTTTGCTTGGGTAAAGCGCTGCCTGTTCAGCTTATCAGAAACGTCGGTGTAAAAAATTCCCGAGGAAAATTAAATGATAATTGCGTGCTGGCTACCACCTAGCGGCACGCAGGGAACCAGGGAGGCGACTGGCTCTTGTACGTGAAAGTTTTGATTTAAGATGATCTACAGTGTTGACCATAGAGATTTTATATAGACCGGGCGCGCACGCGCTACTACAGCTGATAACTTCAAGCCATATTGTAAAGTTCTAGTCACGTCACAAAGTTACTCGTGATGTCTACGGTGTTGACTTATTTTTTGCTAAGGCGAGTAGACATTTACGTTGTAGGTTCAACACACGCAGCCTTTCAAACTACCTCGCCTAAAAAAATTGGAGCCAGGGTATATGTAGCGGCAAGCTGTTAGGTGCGTTACCATCAGAGTGGAACCTGAACGTGTTAGTTTCGACTCACATCCGACAGCTGACATGCGACAAACGAGTAGGTTAAGTGCAAAAATACTGCCCTGCCGACTGTTATGTGAAGTGCAATCTCGAGTAAAGGTTACAAAACTAGGAACAGAACCAACAGTTAATTGATTTGCACCATGTTTTGTTGAGAACACGGTAGCTGAACTGATAAATCAAGTTTTCAAAATGTCTGTTTTTATTACACCAGAGATTTTATGCTCGTTCATCTCGGCAACTCAGACGAATGGACATGGTAACGAAGTCACCGGTGTACTCGTTGTTTGGGGAAACATTTGCTGGCGTGGATTCGATACGAACTTACGGACAGCAAGAGAATTACACAGATAAATTTGAACAAACACTGGATAGGAACTTTCAAACAGCCTATTCAGACATCCTCGCCAGTTGCTGGATGGGACTGGTGTTAGAAGTTATTGGCACCTGCGTGCTGTTTATCACAGCAGTTCTCGCTGTTACCAACAAGACCACCAACAGCTCTGTTTTTGGTGTTGCCGTGTCGACGGTGTTTCAGGTATGGTATGCATTAGTATTTGGAAGAGGTTGGTGGTGCTGTAGGATAAAAAGTCTAAATACAGTTTTTGTTCGACCGCCACCCCGTTAAGGCGAGTACCTGAAAACGAGTTGAAAGTACCTTTCTCAACTGGACTTCTTCATAGAATTTCTCCACTCTGCCGTTCGTCACAGAGCTGTATTGGTTTTTAGCGAGTATTAAATAAACGAATAAGTTAGCACGTCCACATTATTAAATGTCGATTCTTTTCTTTCTACTTTTTCAAATTTTGTGTTTCAGTTCACGCTGTTAGTAACAAACGTCGCCAAATATATGAGTGATCTTGAAACAAATTTCGTGGCTGTGGAGAGAATGAAGGAGTACTCAGAAATAAAGAGTGAGGTTCGTATAAAGCTTAGGAACTTATTTTTGTCCAGTTCATAACTGCAGTAGCACTGTTAGTCTGAAAGAGTTCCACAATTTGGGACGAATTGAGGTTTCTCCCCTTCCCTCTCGCTCTCTCTGCCCCTGTTATTCAAAACCGACCAAGCCATTCCCGATACTCGGAAGAAAGAAATCAGTTCTCCTGGAGCTCCAATGAAATTTTACAGCCGGGATTGAACGGGTTTTTGTTATTTTAGATGTATTGGGCTAGATAGTGCAGTAATAACTGAAACAGCGTAGTAAAGTGGTCAGTGGAGTACCGGGTATTTCTACGGTCATACTGCGTCACTGCGACAGTATAGAACAAACAACGAGGTCGAAAGTAGTTATGGTTGAGTAGGTAGTCGGAATATAGTAAGAATCCTCGTGGTGATTTACATGAATTTTATACAATAATCCCAACCGTTCAATGTAGGCTTTAAATATACGTTGAGTTCACATTCAAGATTTTTAAATTTGAATTTCTGAGACCTGTTTTATAAACCGGTCATAAGTTAGGTCATACCTGAGATGGTCGTCACTTCGATTTTAATTTTAATTTTCACGTGGCTCATGGTGGAAGTTGTTAAGCATGAATACGAAAAATCATCAACTTAACGTCAATTGCAATGGTCCCCCTCTTAAAAAACGCAGCGACTCGTGTGTAATAACGTTCTTACGATCGTCTTTGTCATTATCGGACTTGCGACATTGGATAATTTGGACCCAGGTGATAAAATACGGTGACCAGGTACTTAATGGAATAGGTTTGTAAACGGAAAGTCATGCGCAAGGTTCCTTGTTTATGACAAAATCTATAGCGTTTTATTGTCTAAAGCCTCAGCAAGTTTCCATTCTGTTTCGGTTCCTTCCTGAGAGTGGCCGCTGAAGATTGGCGGTAGGATTTTATTACGTGTGGTGTAATAGGCTGTTTATTTCACAGGCGGAATGGTATAAGGATCCAGAACCACCGTCCATGTGGCCGACGCAGGGAAAAGTTGAATTTCGCGAGTATGGCACTTGTTATCGGAAAGGTCTACCTTTAGTTCTGCGTGGTGTTAATTGCATCATTAAGCCATGTGAGAAGGTATGACTGGGACAAATCTTCAGTTTAACCTAGCCTACTAATGTGTCACTTTAATCTTTAACATTCCACGTTTACTACATATATGTGTGTATGCGTTATTCTCCTTTGTTGCATACTCAGAGAACGATGATGTTTCACTCACAAATCGCGTATGCTCGTACAAAATGTTGGGACATGCTTTAACAATCTCCTCAGCTACTCATAGTTAAGAAGGGCAATAAGTTATTTATTTACAACCAATCGGTGGCGCTACAATTTAAACAGCGTGAATATTTTTTGAAATCTAAGCGATTAAGCTTTTACGACATGATTTAACTCATCAGTGTCATCGTAAGTGTTGACATTCACTAGGCTCATAAACAGAGCGTAGTTTATGTGTAAGACTACAAGACTAATTGTCTTCGTTGTAAACAAACTTGAAAATTGTCCAACACACCAGTAAATCATTTAATGCTTAGGAATTGTGTTCCGCGCAAAAACTTTTTGTTAATAACACAGCCTTCATGGTATAGAATCAGGTAAAGTAACGTGCCCACGCGGTGCTTGACGAGCATCATTGATGTAAATTTGAGTGAGAAACTGATGAATTCAGAAATTAGTCATAACTAGTAGTTGCAAACTGACCACTAGTTGCGAGTCCAGTGAATGTAATTTGACGCTTAGATAACCGATAACTGAGACACGCTGAAAAATGAATTGCTATTACCCGCCCTTTCCCACCTGTCCATGATTGGTTGAGCTGAATGTTAACAAAGACATTGTACTGTAGTTTCATAAAATTTGGCATATAGGCATCTATTAGTGAGATCATCGGATGACGCTATCCTCCCGTTTTTAGATGGATTAGACGTAGTTTGCGCCACTTAGTGGCCATTTTTGCTGTTTTCGAGTCTGTTTTAGAGTCCACCGTTTTATCAACGAAAATTGGCGAGTATGTTCTTAGTATTAAAAGGACGGCTAACGATGATTTCCGACGATTTTGACTGCTGTGGCGCCTCCTAGTGACAGTTTCTTTTTTTTTGCGCCCAGGGCTGTATCTCCTAAAACGTTTTCAGTATCAGTACTGGTATACCGAGGGGTGATAACCCATTGTTCCGAAAGACCAATGTCCTGAAAAGTGGCTAGCGATATTTCGAAGTAACGACCTTTGGAGAAAACGATCGGTTTGTTCTTTAGATAGGCACTTGTTCCGAAAGACAATTTGTCCGCAATATTATATGGCTTCCGAGCAATGTGCCTTCGTACTGTTTGCGTCTTACGTGGAGACTAAACATCTCAGAGATATTTTTGAAAATAGTAATTTAATGAACACTTCGTTTGAGTGAATGGGAAGATAGTAAATGTCGTTTTCACTTAGTAGGCCATGGTATTTATTGCATTGTTTCATTGTCGGCTTCGTGGCCGATGTGATGACCAACCTGGTATAACAGAAACCGGCAACATTAAAGGCATTGCTTCTGAAAATGAATGTCAATATTGCTAATATTCTATGTTTTGTAAAAACAAGAGCAAAACAAAACTACCACTAGGAGGTGCCACAGTAGTCGAATGCACTTAAAGGCGAAGGCAACTTTTTTTTCATGTCACTTTTAGCAAAAATAAGGTTCGTTGATTATCCCAGACACATTTTTCACTTAATTACAGCTTTTCGTAATTTGATTAATTTCTCGTCTTCTACTCCGGAAGTGACGTTTTAGGAGGCAAGAGTTTCGCGTCAATTTCTTTTCATTATAGTCTGACTGTGAGAACTGTCGAGTCAGTCATTGTTCTATCTCGGTTATGATAACTTCGGTAGTCGTTTGCTTTTGTTTACAAGTCAGTCAACATACCACGCTGTTGCTGCGTGCCGGGATGTACTCATTATCGCGCTTTGGGTACCTGGCGTCGCTTTCCGAAGGATGACACACTTCGCCATACTTAGCTAGCTCGTTCATGTGAAGAACGCAGCGCTACCCGTCCACGCAACGTACAAGTTAGTGGAGGGTTACCGAGTGTGTGGCAAGCATTTTCTGCCGTCAAATTACGACAGAGATATGTACGCTGAATTGATGAAGGTCCTTGCGAAACAACGCCTGAGGAAGGGTACCATACCGTCGCAGTTGATTCCCGGCAGTGCCCCGTCGCCAACCCCGAGAAATGCGTTTTTGAAGCGAGAAGCCTTGTGGCCACTATATACAGTGACTAGAGGCACTTCAACTACTGACACCCGTGCCTCCGAACGTACCATATTGCGTGCAATTACGGGAACTACCAGTGATTCGCCCTGTGCTGTTGTCTCTAGCCCAGAGCCTGTAAGCATCCCTGCAGCGATGTTGAGTAGTGGGAGTGAATACAGGCCCAGTTCGACACCAGTAAAGAGGACAGTTCGTCATCCGCCAATGAACAGATCGGTAAGCCTAAGTTTGATAAGTTTATTGTGGACTTGTATTGGAGCTATTTAGAAGGTGCCAGGTGTGTGGCGAGGGAGTCACACGGCGGGATGTAAGCAGTTTGGGTGCTCAGATCACCCTCCAGTGGGAGTGTGTCGTGGGACACTCGGGCAAGTGGGACAGTTCTTCCTCTGTACGTGAGACGATAATGAGTACACCCCAGTACGCAGCAACAGCGTGGCATGTTGACTGACTCGTAAGTAAAAGCAAACGACGACCGAACTTAGGACAACCGAGGTAGAACAATGACTGACTCGACTGCTCTCACAGTCAGACTATATGAAAAGAAATTGGCGCGAACTTCTTGCCTCCAAAAACGTCACTTCCGGAGTAGGCCATGAGTAATTAATTAAATTACGAAAAGCAGTAAATAAGTGAAAAATATGTATGGAACAATCAACGAACCTTAGTTTGCTAAAAATGACATGAAAAAGGTTGCCTTCGCCTTTAATGTATCCAGTGTTAAATTGTCTTTTCTATTACAACTGTAATTTTGATGCTCAACATTAAATTTCCCATGTTTTAGATTGGTATCGTTGGTCGAACAGGAGCAGGAAAATCTACCTTGATTGGAGCGCTGTTCAGGATTCTGGAACCAGTTGCCGGAACCATATACATTGATGGTGTTGATGTAACTAACATTGGACTACATCAACTGAGATCAAAGATTACGGTTATACCACAGGTATGAAGTTGTAAGAGTTAGCAAAGCAGTGTGCAAATCTTAATTACGTATTGTGCCCTTCATAGCATGAATCAGTGTGTGTGTGTGTGTGTGTGTGTGTGTGTGTGTATAATTATGTGTGTGCGCGTGCGCATGTGGGTGACAGTTTATACTTTGTTTTGAAAACAAACCTGACAAAAATGATGACCATAAAACACTACGTTGACCGAGTTTTGTACGTCGATTGTTGTTTATATCATGTAATTATTTTACTGAATTGTAGTGGAAGCAATGTAGAAATGATTAAAGTTTGAAAGTTTCGATTAACCCCGACATTTAGGACCCCGTTGTATTCTCTGGTTCGTTGAGAATCAACCTTGACCCGTGCTCTAAGTATTCAGACGACGCCATTTGGAAAAGTTTGGAAGATGCGCACTTGAAACCATTCGTACAGTCTCATTCGGTGGGTTTGGAATTTGAATGTACCGAAGGCGGGGAGAATTTAAGGTGCGTATATGTTATTATAGGTGGCGTGCACTGTATATTTAAAAGTTTCTTAATTTTCCTTTTTTACCATGCATTCAATCAGGTAGTTTCACGACCCACAAAAAGTATTAACCATTCACGTGAGTAAAAAACATACACATCATTTCAAGTACAAATAACATTATAATATTTCAGGACCTACACTTGCTCAACACATTCACACAACATGGGTTGTTTGTAGCATATTTTCTTAATACAAATAATAATGAAATAACAGTATTCGACCAACTTTCAGAAAACGGGTCTATTTGACCGACTTCAAAGTATAAATGTGTATAGCTGTGTAGCTTTCTTGTAAATTTCAGTCGATGACCATGCATTGAACAACAGCATTTCAAAAAAGTTCATCAGCTGAATACAGTAGGCAGGAATTGTGCCTATGGTGTCTCTGACTGCGCTTGATTGACTTGACGGTTTTGCCGGGTCATCCTGTTATGACATCTTATTGGTCTGCAAGCCGGAAGTCGTTATCGACAACCTAACTGTAGCAGTCAAGAACATAATCTTGCATCAGACACCGGGCACTACAAATAAGAAATTAATTTGTACGGGATTCAGCAATAGTTTTTGTTTACATCCTTGTAAAATCAATGGCTATGAGAATTATCCTATGGATCACGTTTTCCCTCTTAAAGTGTAAATTGCAAGGTCTCAACCAATCTGAACAACAATATGCTCTAAATTTGTGTTTATAATTATTATTTCTATATTCTTAACATTAACTGAATTGTACGTCGCTATAAAAAGTTATTTATATATTTGTTGCCGTGGCGTTGTAACGCCATTGTTATAACGGAAAATAGAAACGGCGCCATTTTCCTTCGTTACACATCTGTGACGTGGTGTTGGGGAACACAAAGAAAACANCGCGTCAATTTCTTTTCATTATAGTCTGACTGTGAGAACTGTCGAGTCAGTCATTGTTCTATCTCGGTTATGATAACTTCGGTAGTCGTTTGCTTTTGTTTACAAGTCAGTCAACATACCACGCTGTTGCTGCGTGCCGGGATGTACTCATTATCGTCTCACACGCGCTTTGGGTACCTGGCGTCGCTTTCCGAAATATGACACACTTCGCCATACTTGGCTAGCTCGTTCATGTGAAGAACGCAGCGCTACCCGTCCACGCAACGTACAAATTAGTGGAGGGTTACCGGCATTTTCTGCCGTCAAATTACGACAGAGATATGTACGCTGAATTGATGAAGGTCCTTGCGAAACAACGCCTGAGGAAGGGTACCATACCGTCGCAGTTGATTCCCGGCAGTGCCCCGTCGCCAACCCCGAGAAGTGCGTTTTTGAAGCGAGAATCAAGCCTTGTGGCCACTATATACAGTGACTAGAGGCACTTCAACTACTGAACGTACCATATTCCGTGCAATTACGGGAACTACCAGTGATTCGCTCTGTGCTGTTGTCTCTAGCCCAGAGCCTGTAAGCATCCCTGCAGCGATTTTGAGTAGTGGGAGTGAATACAGGCCCAGTTCGACACCCAGTAAAGAGGACAGTTCGTCATCCGCCAATGAACAGATCGGTAAGCCTAAGTTTGATAAGTTTATTGTGGACTT